>BQNB010104515.1:0-18544 GCA_026074375.1 Tanacetum coccineum | reverse complement strand
TGACGGATAACCTTTATTGAAAAGTAACGGGAATTTTGGCAATTGCTTGTAACATGTGCTCTGTGTAAAAATGATAAGGAGCTCTAAATTTTTCTGAGGTGCTACATCTGCCCCATGTTATGCGATTTTGTCCCGAAATCAAGACGTTGTAAGAGATTGTGGATTTGCGAACGAGTAAGGGTATTTGTTCTTGAACTGGTCCTTACGTATCCCTAAATGAATGTGTCGTCATTGGGACGAGCAGAAACGACAAAATGTTGGGAATATATACGTTGAAGTAATGCCAAGATCTTGAATTATTTCCCCCTTCCTCTTTTTGGTCTTATAAATACCACCTTATTCCTCTCAAATCTTCAAACTTAAGTCCCGCTACAAAAATACTTCAAATGGCCTGTTCGCTTCCTCATACTGATTCCGGAGTCGAAGCCCTGGTGCAAAGATTAATTAATGAAGATAAGGGTCGTCAGGATGTGCTTTTAAATTTGGCTTTTCAGTTTGAAGATTCATGCGCCGTCAGGGGCGATCTTAGAAAAGCTTATGAGAAATGCAATGACATTTCTCAAGAGAGCCGTGCTTTGATTTGCACATTTTTAAAAGAAAGTTCTGAAAAGGATCGCAAGCTGCATCTTTCTATGTATGGAAAGGCGGCATAACTAGAAAAACAAATGGATGCTAAGTTGGCTTGGTTTCAAGAAAAATACTCCGGCCGTACACCTAGAGGTATAGGTTGTTTGTTATCTCAGGCTAATTGCCCCCTTACCGAGAAGGACTTACATCAACTTCGTATGGATGAAGAAGCTTTAAAAGAAATGTTAGAAGAAGAGGCCATGAATAAAAAGGCGCAAGAGGAGAAAATTAGGCAAGAACAAGACGAGAATGATGCATTCTTTTTAGAATTTGGGGTAGTGAGGTACGATTCAGAATGTGAATCATCGGATTAATGGTCTAAGGATTGTTGTAACCATGTTGTTGTACTACTTTGAATAAAACATTGTTGCCTTAAATATGTACTTGTATTTCCACTTTCACAAATCAACGGCTATTGTGTTAGTATTCTAGTAAGTTCGACTGAATGCATTTGATTTCTGTAGCATCAAAATGTTTATTTCGTGACTGTTGTCTTGCCATGATGTATCTTGAATGGGATAATTGAGCAACTATGGCTACTGTCTCCACACAGTATTTTAAAGTGTTTGCCTGGTAACTCTGTATTGAATAATTGAGTGAACATGATTATTGTCCCTCTACAGTATCATAAAGTGATTTAGGTATATTGTTATTTATTTGTAAACTTTTCTCCAAGGTAATTATTTTATGAGATAAATTAGCAATTCGAAAATTTTTCGATGATTAATTTTACCTTAAGGGTTTGAAATAAGATTTAAATTTTTACGGGGTGCTGCAGTCCTTTTAAGTTGGAAACTTTCGCCCTAAATTCAAGCGTCTTATTCGTGGCATGGGTTAAGAGAAGGACAAAAGTGGCAAGTGGGGCTCCAACGGCTAGAATGTGGCGAACCGTTACCTCCATTTTATATATATACACTTTGCCATTTTCTTGAATTTGTCAAAACGTAAAATAAGTTTCCTTACTTAAATTTTCATTCGTCCTTAGATTAAAATGTCGTATCTTGTTCCCTTGATTGCGGTTGTGTTCGTAGTGGTGGTTGGTTGTTATTTGGCGAGTGTTCCACAGGAAGAAGATTACCAGTACCTCGTTGTAATACTAGGGCTTATTGTGCCACTCATTATTGTGGCGATTGGCGTGGAAGTCTTCTGGAAGAAGTAGCTTTTGCCGGTAGGCTAGCGGGTTGTATTACCGTTTTGTTCTTGGGCATTTTGATTAATCTTATACTGAATCCTCTAGGAAGAATTGTCGGACGTTTCATCTTTAACTTTGTTTTGTTTATGTAGAATTGAATCCTTATGATGTACTTTTGATGAATCGCAGTCTTTCATAGTTTCTTTGAGTATTGTCTTTAATGTTGTTAAATGAATAAAGGAGCATACTTTCAAATTGGTTATTCCACATACACATATAGACTATTATTGAGCATATCTTTGTCGACCTAACTTAAGACATAGATTGAATCATGCATCAGGTATACCGTAGGTTTACATGACCATCCCCTTGTTACCTTTATTATTTTGTTTTGTGATTGTAAGCATAGTCGCAATAGAAGACTCGTGGTGTAATATAAATTGTCAGTGTCTCCCAAACACCCGATTGAGGGCTGTTACGTTATACGTTGTTTTGTGATTTATTATCCCTTCTACTTTCCTTACCACAATGATCATGTGGTCCTTTGAAAGTTTATGTTCCCTTATGTGTTTATCTTACTACGTGCATATCGTTTCATATGATGGTGTGTATTATCTATGTGTAAAATCATTATCTCAGCGTATAAGTTATTTTGAATAATTGCTTTTGTTGAAAGTTTAGGGTTTGGTTGTAATCGCTCTTGTTAGACATAAATAATTTAAATCGATATTCTTCCCAACTCTTACCCACTACGCCGTCCCCTTTTTCTTATACTTTTCAAGTTTCACTTTACTCCCTCCTCATCTCAATTTATCGCTCACTTCACAATTTCACGTTTCTCATCCTTTTCCTCGAAACTGTTGATTACCAATCCTTATGGGATTCCCAATCGAGATTCTCACTCCCGTCATGATCATAATCATCACATCTCTTATTTTGCTGATCTATCCGATGTGTTTCTTTCAACGCGTGATTATCTGTCGTTTAGCAATATTACTATTTTGTTGTATTCCCTATATTTTGCATTTTGTTGTATTACGAACAGAAATACTATGGATCTGATTGAATAAGGTTTCGCGTTGTGTATTTTATTGCTTAATCCTATATATTACTATGTATCCCACCTCGCATCTTGGTATGATTTGATGTTATTACCTAGTGAGCTTTTAGATGCATTTAGTATTTCATTGAAAAGGCGTTGATTGTAAATAAAAAAAAATTGGACTGATAAAATGTCGAATAGTGGAGGAAAGGAATTTGATTTTGTGTAGGGGTTACTGTTTCTTTCCTGAAGTACTATGTGTGGCCCTTTTGAAATGATTCTTCAAGTTTCATAGTGTTCATCGAAAATTGCTTCTCTATTTCCATTTTTCGGGCACATGATCGTACTCTTCATTTGTTGGGCAACGAGCATACTTGTTTTGCACTGAGCAGAAATTTTGATGGGGTCATTTCGTTGGCGCATTACGATGCTTGTCATTTGGTTCCAAAAATTTTCAATTATATGGTTTCCCTTATACTGGGTAAATGTACTCAGAAACTTTTAGAGCAAAATTGTTATTTCATTTATTATTTCATGAAAGCAAAGTACAAGTCTTTATAAATTTCTCTGCCTAGATGTTTCTTTGCAAGCTGGGTGTTGGAAACACAAAAAGTATTGGTCACTTCCAAGTTGTATTAAGTCTTAGCTCGTGGTTTATGTAATGATTAGATTAGTAATTTAGTCCGGCCCAAGACCTATGGGAAGCCCATTAGAACCCATGGGCCGGCCACAATAGGAAGTATATAATCCCTCTTCAAGACTAGGAGAGAGGTTGGTTGTTCCATTTGTAACATTTCATCATAATACACTTCATCCATTCCATCCATTCTCTATCTCTAACATCACAACCCACATCTCACTCTTGTTCTTGGTTTGATCTTAAGATTACTAGAATTCTTCAATTGGTATCAAGAGCCATGGAGTGGTGTGTTTAGTTTTTGTATTTGATTTGTGTTCAAATACCTTTACAAATACAATATAAAGGACTCAATTTTTTTTTGCTTAAAAACCTTAAGTTTTCATTTTTATTGTTCCTATAAAGCGTTAGTAAACACTAGTTGTAACAAGAATTTTTTTGCTAAAAAAGAAAGCAACCAGATAAAAATTGTGTACATAGAGGGTTGGAGAGTATTGTATTGTGGATATAAATGGTTAAGCGGTTTCGTATTCTCGTTGGGGAGACAGTCTGTATTCGACGGAGTTGACCGGAACAGAGTAAGGAGGGGGGAGGGGGACCGAACAAGTGTCCAGGGGGTATATTAGCGATCAGGGCTCTCGTAAATGAAACGCAGTTCGAAGGAATCGAGATCACCCGAACTAGAATCTTGCTTAGTTGAACCAACTTGCGGTAAAAGACCAACGAACGCGCGCTTTAACTGGCTACAGTCTTGAGCTAGAACCGAATCGATCCATAGGTTTCCTGTTCTACTGACAGACCTCGGATTATACTAGTTCTCGGGATGCGCGACATTGAGGAGTCCGGAAACGCTACATCGTACTATGACGATCGAACTAGTCTACGGACTTTCGACAACCGAACTAGCACGCTCAGTCCTACTGCTATGGTCTGACAGATGTCTGATGAGATCGGCGCACAAGTATAAATACTTTGACCACTACAAACTACACACAACACGAACATATTTAGACAGGACCAGAGACGAGTCTCAGCTCAAGAATTTCTTCAAAAGCAGGCAAAAACAGAGTCTACAATACATTCATTAGGGTTGTGTAGGCACCAAATTCTAGTGTAAACACACACTCAGTAAGTTATAGATAACGTCACACAACATGTTGTAGGTAACACTGGTCGAAGTAAGCTGTGGATAAGGATAATCAGACCAAAGAATATTAAGGTCTTTTGTCAGAACTACAACGGAAAGATGGAGAGCACACATCACTTCTGATTGCTTCGTGCGTACAGTCTTTAGTGGCTTTATGAAGCACATAGCATACGCGTCTACACAATACTCCGAATGACCTAGCTTCTACTCTACATAGACATTTCAAATCAGTACAAATAAATAGTGTAGGCAGGGTAGTACGCGAGCGGTAGTATGAGGCACACACACACACACACAAGATGAGTAAATAAAGATGCTACGATGCTCTGAGATTGGTCGCTGTGCGGCTGTGTGATGTGATACCAGCGATATTGGTTTCTGAGCTTGCGAGATATTGCTGTTGTAAGTGGACACGGTGGTATCTTTGGCGCATGATAATGGCGTTCTATTATTTACAAACTAGACACAGTGGCAGGTAAGATTTCACATGGGTTCGTTTATAACTCTCTCTTTTGAGGAGCCTGATCTCCGAGGGAAAAGCATAATGGAACTGTTATATGATGAAGAGACCACATGGAAAGAATGATTCTTGCCTCTGTTGAAAAGGACACTATTTGGCTTCAATCACTGAGATGAGTAACAAGGCTTAAGGAATATGTATCTGACTCCAGCGAAGCCATTCAAGCAATTGTGACATCAAGAGCAATAAACATCATCTCTATGGCCTTCCAATTGAAATATATGCTCTTGTGAGTCAACACGTTGGCAAAAAGATCTTTGGGAGAAGATTAACTGCTAATGCAAGGAACGTCGTTAACAAAACAAAACGTATTGCAGAGCTTATGATGAATTACGATAAGTTCACTACAAGAAAAGGAGAGACCTACATGATACTATTGAGGTTCATCTCCTGTACTCAATGATATGAACATTTTACAAGATGGCCATTGGAGCAGTTTCAGTCACACAGTTCTTAAACACTCTTCCTGATAAGATGGAGCAAAATTTGTTAATGATGTTAAATTAGTCAAAGACTTGCACACTACAAAGGGTTACTCAAGCTTCAGCTTACCTGCAACAACATGAAAGACATGCAAATGAAGTTTGTTGGATACATAACAGCAACTCCGATCCTCTTGCTTTAGTTGCATCTCACTAATAACTCACCAGCTATCAATCCTCATCTATCACACTCCACCCAAAGTCTCTATCTCAACTTCATATTTCACCATATCAGTCTTCATAGTTTGCCACACCGTATCAGACTCAACAATTCACAACCAATCAATCAATACCTCTTTCAATTACTTATCCATCAAATGAGTACCAATCCACCGTTCACCACAAAGTTTATTCTTTACAACCATCAATCCCACAAGTGGAATATGCTCTCGGCCCCCCCCCCCCCCCCCCCCCCCCCAACCACCCCACACACACCCCCCCCCCCCCCCCACCACACACCCCCCCCCCCCCGCCCCCCGCACCCCCTCCCGCCCCCCCCCCCCCCACAACCTATCAACAGCAACAACCTGAATTTTCCCAACCAGACTCCGGACTAGTTGTTCCAGTGTTCCAGAAAGGGGATGATCCAATTGAAGCGATTAATCACATGATGTCGTTCTTAACTGCTGTTGTCATATCCCGATATCCTACTACCAACAATCAGCTAAGGACTTCGTCAAACCCTCGTCAACAAGCTACCATCTATGATAGAAAAGTAACTTGAGCAACCATTTCGAGGGGGTAGACAAACAACTGATAAGTTGCGGTTTGTGTGGTGAGGAGCGTCAGCGAGAAAGAGTACACCCCTGGTCAAGGTGGAGGGGATCGAACGACGGGGGGGGAAGGGACGGAGACGGACTGTCATCTATGTTACAAGGGTGTTGCGAGCTGGGAGGGCGAGTGGGTTGGCGTGGGATAGCGTTGGCGGGGGCGAGAGTGGTGAGTGATAATAGCGGGGGCCCAGGGAGAGTTGTGAAAAATGGGGATGCAAACAAGGTTTGGCAATATTATAAATGTGGTTGGCAGGTTCAAGGAGCTCAAGGACTATGATGGCGAAATATCTGTTATATAGGAGCACGTGGAAGACGAGAGAGGGCAGTATATCTATAGTGGCAGACGAGTCTCGACGGAGTAGCTGACCGGGTTAGTGCTCTTATAGCAAAGACCTCTCGGACTGTCAGAGGCGACCCAGCGAGAGTGCTTGGCTTGAACAGCCATGATCTTGAAGTGTCGCTCTTATGACTCGTGGATTTAGTTGATGGTCCTCTCTGCTAACATGTCGCATCAGCATGGACTCTCTCCAACACTTTATGCGTTCATGTGGCGTGAATCTCTCCGGGTTAGGTTGAATGGGCTCTCTGAGTATGGCGCTCTCACTGGGGGAGGGTACTCTGTCTCTTCGTCCAGTGCTATCAAATCCATCAACCGTAGGGATGTATTATGGTCTATCCTGTCTCGATCGTGTAGATAGTTGTAGCCTGACCATACATTAACGTGGTCTTTCTGTAGATACCTAATGGGCTAATGTATGTGAGTCAGACAGGGGGGAAACTGGGAGGGGATAGATCTCTGTGATAGGTAATTACATTCCTTATTCTCAGTATCTGAGTGAAACACAACAGGAAACTGTCCAGAATTCTAACTCTTCTGCTCAATCCAACTGCGTTATCGCTGAATATGAATAGTACATATCTATAGGCTACGTTAGATAGACAAGTGAGAATTCCTATTCCGGGCGAAGATAGTTTTAATGGAGATATGTGAGCACCAGCAACTGTTGTATAAGTAAAGGGTGTACATCTATATGCCGAAACGTGAGCTATGACAGATATAAGGAGAGGTAAAGAGTTTGGAAAGAAATGCAAAATGTTGAAAACAAGTTTTTCAGGATCAAAATGAACAGTATCTGAGATTGTAACATCTAAGGAAACTCTTATTTGAACAAGTAAGAAAAAGGATTCTTAATGAAAACAGTTTTCTGATCACAAAATGATTTAAAATGGAAGAAACAGAAATATTGATAGAGAAATTGCTTTAGAAAAGAAAATTAAGCAACTTGATAATATCATTTTCAAAAGAGGTCAATCTGCGCAAACTGTTCATATGATGACTAAATCCAAAATTTGTTATGATCATTCCACGAAACAAGCTATCGGTTTTGAAAACCATTCTATCTATAAGAAAGTTCGGGAGTCAAGATCTCAAAACTGGTATGACGGGAAATGGTCATTTATTAAAATGGAGTACTGTTGTGATTCCCGCTTCCTGATGAACCATTAACTGCTTTGTGAATAAAGTCGTTCAAAAAAGCTTTTGAAGAACAAGATCCGAGTTTGGTGTTTGTAAAACATTGAGTAACACGAAACCCATTAATTAATGCTATTCCTAATAACGATTGCAACAAACGATTGTTTGAAATCTGATTTATATGTGAACAGGTCCTATTGGAAAGCGACTTCGATCACATCGATTAACCCCATCTCTTCTTCGCTTCGTCGCGGATGTAGCAAAGTATGTTAGGTTACCTGAAAAGTAAGTATGTGTATATACTACTTGAAAGAGCGTCAAACGCTATCATTACTGGCTTTGATCTGTTGTCAAAGAAAGAACCACTGCCACAGCTATCACTAGGGACGTGGGGTTTGAACATACAAAGCTTTGTTTTTGAGATAAATCATTCCGTAGGTTAGAGAGAGAGGTGAATTAAAAGACTCCTTCAATAACTTCGAGAACGAATACTGGTGGTTGAGAGGACTTCGCGATGTCCAAAAAGTCTTTTATCAAATGGAACAGGCTGTCGAACAACATCGCTTGGAGTCCAGAACTTTCGAAGTTAAAATGAAGGAGCAAGTTGGGGTTAGGAGGTGGGATCAGAGGAGTACTGTGGAAGCGAAGCTCTATGGCACAAGGCTATGTGGATGAGATGTAAATTGTAAAAACTGTTGTGAATAGCTGGTCTGTGAATAAGGTTGTTGAAACTGTGAAAGGAAGTGTCAAAGGTTCTCTGAGGGACGGAGCAAGACTGTTATTTAGTGAGCTTCTCGAGATATAAAGGGTATTTTGTTGATTAAAGAAACTTACGATAAACTTTGTAAGAGTTTTACAACTCTTGAAAAACATTGCATCACTTTGGAAGCTGATTCTCAACTTAATCAAGAAATTTTTCAACTAGACAAAGTGTTTAAATCAAAATGCTCCAAGTTTTACTCAGTTGTTTGAATTAAGTGAATTGAGAGCTCAGTCTCAAGCAAAAGACACAGTCATTGTCAAGTTGAAAGAGCAAATTAAGTCCTTAAAAGGAAATGTGGATGATAGTAAAGTAAAAATGGACATGGATGAAATTGAGACTCTTAACATTGAATTGGAACATAGAGTGACAAAACTTGTTGCTGAGAATGAGCATTTGAAACAGACTTATAAGCAACTTTATGAACCAATTAAAACCAAAACGTTTTCAAATCAAAAAGAACAATTGTGATGCGATAATCCAACAAGTCAATTATAAATTCTGGGGAAATTTCTGATTTAAATGCAAAACTTCAGGAACAAGGTTTGGTCATAGCAGCCCTAAAAAATGAGTTAAGGAAACTTAAAGGAAAAGCTGTAGATAAGGAGGCTATTGAGACTCACTCTGTTGATCCAAATGTGTCTAAGGAGAATATGGAACCAATCACGCCCAAATTGTTGAATAAAAGGACTGCTCACTCCTCCTATATTAAACACACTCAGGAAGAAGCTTTGGTCCTTAGGGATATAGTCGAACATGTAAAAGCTAATATCCTCAGATTCACTTTTAGAGTCTGCCTTTAGGTATACCAAAGTCATTCAGGATTTGCTTTCACACATAAGTAGATCTTGCCCTAGCATCAACAATTTTGGTCCTCAATTAGTTGAGGTCACACCGAGGAAAAAGGACAAGAAAGTTAGGTTTGCCGAATCACTCACATCCACAGAAAACACAAAACCAGACTCGACTTCAAACATAGTTTCTAACAAGCGTGTGTTGCATTCTACAGGAGTAAGACTTTCTACTAGTGCTAGCGGATCACAGCCTTCAGGCAATACCAGGAATGATAGGATTCAGCAAACACCAAGTTAGAAATTGAAGAATAAAGTAGAAGCTCACCCTAGGAACGTTAAATCTAGTTTGAATAAAAGGAATGGTACTGTTAAAGTTAATGGATCTGCGTCTGTGCAGAATTCCAAGAAACAAGATAATTCTGATTATGTCTGTATTACCAGTGATGATTGCATGTCTTCTGATAATTTGTGTGTTTCTAATTCTATGAATGATGTGAAATTTCGTGCTAAACCTAAGAAGAGTAAATCTAAGAAAGATATTTGGAAACCAACAGGAAAAGTGTTCACTCAGATAGGATATATTTGGAGACCTACCGGTCGGACCTTCACTATTGTAGGAAATGCGTGCCCTTTAACTAGGATTACCACTACTAATGAAGTGCCTTCTAGGAAACCAATTGTTCTAAAATCTGAATCACCCAAACCTGTGGTTAAATTGGTTTACTCAAGGAAACCTAGGAAGAATAAGAATACTGAGTCCGTTAGCAAAACTAAGGTTATTAAACCAATGTCTGCTAACAAACAGGAACCTAGTAAATCCTGGGGATCCACAAAAACCAATATTCCATCTACTTCTCTTAATGAATGCAGGTTGTCCAAATCGTCCTCTGGTATTTGGACTCCGGTTGCTCGAAGCACATGACCGAAGATCGCTCTCAGCTCACCAATTTCATCAGTAAATTCTTGGGTACAGTCAAATTCGGAAATGATCAAGTTGCAAAGATAATAGGTTATGAGACTACAGATTGGAATGTTACTATTTCAAGGTTTATTATTGTTGAAGGACTTGGACATCAAATCTAGTTATCCTGTGGGACAATTCCTGTGATCAAATCTCGAAGTGGCTTTATTTCGCAACACACATGCTTCAATTCGCAATCTAAAAGGTTGATTTTATTGACATGATCTCGAGGGGATAATCTTTATTACCTCTTACTTTGGGAAATAGATGCCATCCTCTCCATTTGTCTATTGTCAAAGGCGTCTAAAACTCAAGTCTTGGTTAAGGCATCGTCGTCTATCCACTTGAACTTTTGCTATCAATCATCTTGTAAGAAATGGACTTGTACGAGGGGGGGTATTTTATTTTTTCTCCCTATAGATCAAGTTTGAGAAATGAACCTTATGTATCTGCATGTGCAATAGGAAAAAGTTCAAAGAAACCCCATACACCCATCTGAAGATACCAATCAATGAAAAACTCTATCTGTTGCATATGGATTCTGTGTGGGCTAATGCGAGTCGCGGAGCATCAAATGGAAAGAAGTACATCCTCGGTATGTCGACGACTACTCTCGATTTACGATGGTAAATATGTTTGCGGATCAAAAGATGAAGCTCGCAGCTATTTATTATCAATAATTTAAAGATGCTCCAAGTACGACTTAAGGAAACATCCGTCCATCAGAACAGATAATGGAACAGTAGTTTGTTTAATCAGACTTGCGTGAATATTATGAGAAGGTTGGCATCTCTCATGAAACATCAGTTGCACGCTCTCCACAGCAAAACGGTATTGTTGAAAGATGAAATTAGACGCTAATTGAAGCAGCCCGCACTATGTTAATTTATGCAAAAGCTCCTTTATTTCTATGTGCCAAAGCGGTTGACACAGCCTGTTATACCCAAAATCGTTCCATGATACGTCGTCGTCACGGTAAAATACCATACGAGCTTTTACACGACAAACCTCCCGATCTATCATATCTACATGTGTTTGGTGCACTTTGCTACCCAACGAATAATAGCGAGAATTTGGGCAAGTTACAACCAAATGGCTGACACTAGGTATTTTCATGATTGCACCCACGAAGAAAGCATTCCAGGATTTACAACAGACGACCAAGACGAATAATTGAAACCATTCATGTTGATTTTGATGAGCTGACCGCGTTGTCTTCTGAAACACAGCAGTTCAAGGACCCCGCACTTTCATGAAATGACTCTTTAACAATCAGTTCAAGACTCATGCCAAAACCCTCCTTCTACAACACGATTTGTACCAACCTTCGCGATCTGACTGAGGATTTGTTTGTTTTCAACCAATTTTATGAATCACTTAATTCCCCGCCTTATGTTGATTTACAAGCACCAGAAGTCATTGCTCCTATTCCTGAAGCAGTTGCACCTGAATATGCTGTATCAACTGGCTCACCTTCCTCAACTACACTTGATCAAGATGCACCATCACAAAGTAACTCTCATACAACACAAGAAACTCAAACTCCTATTATTTCTCATGATGTTGAAGAAGACAATCATGATATTGAAGTTGCACATATGGGTAATGATCCGTACTTTGGTATTCTAATTCCAGAAGTTACTTCTGATCAATCCTCATCATCAGATGTTATTCATACAATTGTGCCTCCCGATCACCAAGTTTCTGAACACAATATCAAATGGACTAAGGATCACCCACTTGAGAATATAATCGGTGCTCTCGACAGACCATTTTCACACCGACTACAACTCCATGAACAAGCCTTATTCTGCTACTATGATGCCTTTCTCACATCAGTTGAACCTAAGAACTACAAAGATGCATTAACTCAAGCATGTTGGATTGAAGCTATGCAAGAGGAACTTCATGAGTTTGAACGTCTTGAAGTTTGGGAACTTGTTCCTCCTCTCAGAGTAAAGCCATTTTGTCATCACCCTTAGTGATTTTATAAGGTTAAGCTTGATGAGTTTGAGGTATTCTGAAAACAAGGCTCGTTGTCGCTCGGTAACATCAAGAAGAGGAATCGATTTTGGAAGAGTCATTCGCTCCGGTTGCAAGATTAGAGCTATACGAATTTTTCTGATTTGCCTGCTCATATGAACATGGTCGTCCTATCAAAATGGATGTGAAAGACTGCATTTCTGAATGGTAGATCTGCAGAAGAGTTTTATGTTAGCCAACCGGACAGATTTGTGGATCCAGGCAAACCTAACCACGTGTACAAGCTTAAAAAAGCTCTTTATGGGTTGAAACAAGCTCCCCGCTCGTGTATGATATTGTTTGTCTCTTCAATCTGATATGTCCAATGACTCTCGAAAGGCTCAGTGATGAGAAGGCAATGAACTTCTACTGGTACAAAATCTATGTCATGAATATTATCTTATTCATGCAACTACTCCTGAACTTAGTGAACTATTACGCTAAAATAATGAGTTCAAAATTCAAGATGTCGAAGATGGGGTAAAATCTCATTTCTTAGACTACAGATTTCTCAAAGTCCCAGAGGCATCTCATAAACTAATCTAAATTATGCTCATGAATCACTAAAGAAAAATTGGCTTTTGAAATCTTGTTGACCTAGTGGATACTCCCATGGTGGAAACATCCAAACTGGATGGGGATAAAGAAGGGAAAGCAATTGATCCGTCACACTATTGTGGCATGATTGGCACCCTCCTTTATCTTACAGGTCAAGAATCCAACCTACAATTTGCTATACTCATGGCCCGTATCAGGCTCGGCCTACCGGAAGAAGCAAATGCGGTAAAAAGGATCTTTCGGTAATCTAAAAGGATCCCGTACAATCGGGACTTTGTATCCGAAGGATCTTCCTTTGCACTATCACGCCGTAGCACAATCTGGCAGTAACAACTTTGGGTGATAGACTTGTAAGCTTGGTTGTCAAAAAGGTAGAAAAGGCTGCGATATCCAGTATGGAAAGCTGAAAAAATTGCTTTGTCCGGTGTGTGCTCAAGTCCATTGGATGAGATCACAACTTAACCGCTAATTGCTTTTGGCTACAATAAAAATTCCAATGTACTTGATAACAAAAGCGCTATTGCCTTAATGTAGTAACCACGTTCAACATTCCAGAACCGAAGCAGTATAGACATAATGGTTACACTTCATCATAGAGCATGTTGTAAAATGGGTGTGATCGAACTTTACTTTGTCAATACGAGTATCATTGGCGGACATCTTCAACTAAACTCTTTGTTCCCGAGAAAGAATTGAATTTCTTATCAACAAGCTGGGAATGCGAAGTTTTTCGCCGGAGACTCTGAAACAATTGACAGATGAAATTGACGAATAGTGGTGGTACCTATTCGAATATCCTTTGTATCATATGTATATAATATAACTCAGAAAAACAAAAAATATTTTCTTCTTATTTAAATTTTATAAAAACAAAAGATAAAAATATAAAATCAGAAAAGCCAAAAAGATTTTCATTTTATAAAACCTTTATAAAAACAAAAATAGAAAATTAAAAAATGAGAAAAATTCAAAAAGAAGTTTTCAAATGGCTGCATCGAAAATCGATAACATTTACGGTCTTAGAAATGTCATTCAACAATGATACAAGCCTGTAAATGAAGTTCGAGCAGAAGTTTCAAATGTTTTCAAAACATGCCAAATGGCTTGCTATTATTTCAGATAGTAACCCGCTTTTCCCCCTAAGGAAAACATGTCGTCAAAAAGACAGTTGTTCCTAACAACGGGAATTTATTCTCGAGGGCATGTCTAGCTTTTCTGACCGATGCAAAGGCTTTGTTAACTTTGCATCACAAACCCGTCTTCCTATAATCATAAGTGTACGTTTCAGTGCATCTATAGTGTATAAATAAGAGAAGATCTTGTATTTACTTGTGTTTGTTGTTTTTGTCACATACAAAATCATTCATCATCTGAAAATTAATTTACAAGATACATTTGACTTCTCAAACAATGTCTACAGCTCTTTAAATAGAAACGGGTCCTTTGTTGAGGGGGAATAGAGAATGTCAAATTTTCTTCGTCTTGATAAAAAAGAGTTTTTACAGGAGAAAGGGTTTTAAACAATAGGAAATTAATTAAGTTAGCTTGCTTGTGCCTTATGTGTTACTTGTTTATGCCTTTAGGGTGTAATTGCTAATTCAAGTCTATAGGTGTGCCAGTATAAAACTTTAGGGACCATAAGTGCTAATTGTTTACAACTTAATACACCTTATAAACACGTACTTGGGGGGGGGCAAAATTAATAGTAGAGTAATCTGAGGGCCTAAATGTAATAATAATTTACGGTTTAAAACTTATCCATCCCACCCCAGTCCCATCACTATACCACACTCAAAACACACACACACGAACACACACTCAAATCGCACCCTTTTAATTCTTCTTCTCAAGATCATATCCAGATTAAGTACTCTTATATAATCGTTCCTTACAACTTTCAAAAAGATCATAAATCCTATACGAATTGTGTTTTCATGGTGGTTTGTATCTCGATCAACCTATCTTCAAATTAGGTCCATCAAAATCGAAGTCAAAATAAAAACTCGAATAGAATGAGGCATTTTGCCTCAGATTGGAGGTGTAGAGCATATATTATCACGTTTTGTCATTAGATTTAATTTCAATGTGTACTTGATTGATTTTGTGCTCGAAAATTAGGGTTGTGCTATATGTTGTATGAATGTTAGGAGTTATGTGTGGAATAGCAATATTATATTATGTCATGTTAATCTCATCTAGTGTTAGTTCCTGTTTTACTTCTCGATTGTCTATGTGGTGTATTATTGCTCGTTAGATGATTCACTTAGTGTGGACCGATCGAGTCAATGAGGATCGAACGAGTGTTATCTAACCTGGACCGAACGAGTGACTGAAAGTGAGGACCGAACAAGTGATTGATAACATGGACCGAACGAGCGACTGATAGTGAGGACCGAACGAGCGACTGATAGTGAGGACCGAACGAGTGACTGACAGTATGGACCGAACGAGTGATTGATAACATGGACCGAACAAGTGACTGATAGTATGAACCGAACGAGTGATTGATGATATGGACCGAACAAGAGATTGATAACATGGACCGAACGAGTGACTGATAGTATGGACCGAACGAGTGATTGATGACATGGACCGAACGAGTGACTGATAGTGAGGACCGAACGAGTGATTGATAACATGAACCGAACGAGTGTTTGATTATATGGACCGAACGAGTGATATTTAGTACAAACCGATCGAGGTGTTTCTTTGAGGACCAAACGAGTGAAGATGTTCTCAACACTTAACCAATTTTTTGACATAACACACTTAAGATCAGATTTTTTTCTAACTAAGATTAAAATTAAACAAATCTCTTAGTTTAAAATAGACATTAAAAGCTTGACAAAACGAGTTACTAACAATCGAACTTAGTTGTTAGGAAAGGTGCCTTTGTCTCAATACGACTATTAGTCTGTCTAAGATGATTGATCTTCAAAAGTGCTAAAAGTCATAAAGGGTTCTCATGTATAGAAAGAATGTGTCTCCTTATAAACTTGCACTCACTCTTTCTTAAACAGACTCATGGAAATCTCAATAGCAGATCAGATCGCTTTGGATGATGCGTTAGTTGCTCCTGCCGACCGACTTAAGATTGGTAAATGTAATCTTCGTTTAAGCTCAGATGTCACATCAAAGGAAGCAACTCTTCAAGTAGTCTATGATGTGTTAAAGCTCACTCCTTTCTACAAGGCATTCCAAGTCACTGCTGATGCTCCAGAGATCTATATGCAAGAATTTCTGGTTTTTTCTTTATAAGTCATACAACCGATCTGTCAAATTCAAGATGAACAACAAAAAACACATTCTCAATCTTGAACAATTCAGAGATATCCTTCAAATTTGTCCTAAGGTCGGTAATAAGAAGTTTGAAGAACCACCTCTTGAGAAGGAGATTCTCGCATTTCTAGCCAATCTTGGTCACTCTGGAGAAATAAGGAAGATCACTGATGTTAATGTCAATAAGCTGCATCAACCCGAGATCCCATTTGCTTCAATCACAACAAATGTTCTCAGTGGTAAACCAACCTAACTACAGTCTTCGTCTTTCCCAAGCTCAAATCTTATGGGGAATGTACAATAACAAGAAGGTTGATTATGCATATCTACTGTGGGAGGACTTCACTTACCAGATTGAGAACAAGAATACTAAGAAGGGCAATGCGATGTACTATCCTCGTTTTACTAAGCTAATCGTCAACTTTGTTATGGCTAAAGATCCTTCAATTCCTCGAAGAAACAATGTTCACGACGATCAATGTCATCTCAAGGAATGAAGACACTCAGCTGTACGGGGCTATCTTACCAACAGAGTTAACAAACGAGGACATCCGCATCTCTGAATCATACAAAGAGTATCATGCTATTGCTTCAGGAAAGATTCCTCCAAAGACGAAAGGAATGAAGCCTCCCACAGTCCCCAAAGAAAAGAAAGAAAAGAAGTCTGGAAAAGGAAAGCAGAAGACTACAGAGTTGGAGACTATCTCTGAGGCGGTTTTGACAGAGGCTGAGCAACTCAAGATAATCACAAAAAGAAGCCGTAAAGAAACTCACAGCTCTCATGCCAGTGGTTCTGGTGCAGATGAAGGAACTGGTGTTAAACCAGGGGTTCCCGATGCACCTGATTATGACTCAGAGGATGATATCTCCTGGAAATCAAGTGACGATGATCAAGAGGATGAGAAAGCTCAAGATGATGAAGATGAAGATAAAAATGACGTTAATGAGACTACACAGGATGATGAAGATGATGATGTACATGACGATGATGAGAACGCTCAAGATGATGATGATGAAGAACAGACTGAATCAGAAGATGATGGTGATGATTTTATCCATCCAAAGCTCACAACTCATGATGATGAAATAATACATGAAGAGGAAACTGATGAAGATGATACTTTCGATCCTATAGTTCACACACCCTCTCGTATTTCATCATCAGATGACGAAGACAGTGACAATGAAGTTGAAGGGATGGATGTTGAAGGGATGGATGTTGAAGATGCAGAGGATCAAGGAAATGAGGCGGTCGAAGATACCAATACCAATCTTGAAGGAAGAGATGATGTAATGACAGATGCTATATTGCCCCAGGTTCAAGCAACCCAGGAAATTGAAGACACTCATGTGACCCTAACTCCGGTAAATCCTGATGGTCAACAACAGAGCTCGTCTGTATCATCTGGCTTCGTCTCCAACATGCTGAATCCAAATCAAGATACCGGTGTTGATGATATTTTTGAACAACATGCTGATGCCACCTCTCTAATTGATACTCCTGTAACTGCCATTGTGGAGCCATCCTTCTCTACACCAACACCGAATCCTCTCGTCATTCAAATACAACAACCACCAATTCTGACACCGGCTACTACTACAAGCTCCTCGCTACAAAATCTTCCTAACTTTGCTTCGTTGTTTGGCTTTGATCACAGACTGAAACAAATCAATATGCTGAAGCGCTCTCCTCCATTCCTGGCATCGTTGATCAATATCTAGCAAATAAAATGCAGGAAGTAGTGGATGTTGCAGTCCAATTGAAGTATGATAGAATTCGAGAAGAGTCTAATACTGCAAATCAACAATTCCTTGATTCAATCGATGAAGGAATGAAAAAAATAATCAAGGAACAAGTCAGAAAGGAAGTCTCCAAAATTACTCCAAAAATCGAGAAGTTAGTAATCGATCAACTCGAGTCTAAGGTTCTGGTACGATCATCAAAGGAAGCCAACACATCTCATGCTGTAGCTGCTAATCTTTCAGAACTAGAGCTGAAAAAGATCTTAATTCACAAGATTGAAGCTAACAACTCTAACAACTCTTTCAGAACTAGAGCTGAAAAAGATCTGTTTGTTAAATTAAAGGCATCTATTTGTTAAATTTAAGGCATTAGTTCATACGTATGAAGCCGACAAAATTCTGTTAGATACATATGGCGATACGGTCACAATAAAAAGACCTCGAGACGGGGCAGATGATGATCAAGAACCCTCCGCTGGAATAGACCGGGGGTCCAAAAGAAGAAGGCCAAGAAAAGAACCCGCTTCTACCAGTGCTCCAAGTGAAACGACAACCACGACTGCAGGAAAGACTACTACTACAGGTTCTAAGAC
>BQNB010104514.1:0-23800 GCA_026074375.1 Tanacetum coccineum | reverse complement strand
TCAGATCTGCTTATTTGCTTATTAAGCTTGCTTATTGTTGCTTATTTGTGTTTTATTTAGCTAATTAGTCTCAATAGTTAATCTGTTTTTTAGTTTGAATCTTAGTTTTTCATAAAATTGTCTTAAAAACCTTGAAAAAACCAAAAATAGGTAAATTATCTTAGATTACTGCTTATTTAGTTGATTAATCATGATCATTAAGCTAGTTTTAAGTAGTTAATTATCTGAAATTAAGGTCTTATTAGTTAACTTTATATTTTAGATTCTTAATCAAATGCTGTCAAGTCATAAAGGGGTGTTTGGTTTAAGCTAGTTTGACCTCTAAAAGTCAATATTACTTGTGCAATTTGCTTGAGTCAGCTGAGTTTTCATTTAAGATTTGTTTTCATTTAGTTTTTATAAGGTAGTTTGCAAAAATCAAAAAGTTATGACTTATATTAGATGTTCCTGCACCAGGGGAAATGATCTTTGATTTTCACTTGTGGAAATTATCAAACCAAGCTATCTAAAGCTTGGTTATTCTTGATTTGTGTTTGTACACTCTAAGGGAGTGTGTCCAAGTGCAGGATTACCAATTAGGAATCTTGCACCATTGGTTTTGTGTTTGTGCAAAGTGCACCAGTACTAACTTAAAGTCAGTACGGCTGTCACAGTTAGTACTGTCACTTTAGGCTAGTTCTTAGTTAAGTAAAAGTAGGATTTAGGCTCTTAAATTCAAGTAGGATTAAGCTTAGGTATAGCTTAATATAGATTAGGTCTTAAATTTCACTTTCTAGCATATTAGCATCACTTATCTTTGCTGTCAAAAGTCTTTCAAAAAAGATAAAAAAACCAAAAACAATACTTAGGAATTTTAGGATTTTAATTTGTTAATTTAGCTTATGATTTTAAATTTTACAGCTTAATTAGATAGATTATAAGTAGTTTAATAAGTCCTTAAAGTTTAGAAGTCTAGTTTAGCTTTTTAAGGTTTTTAGCTTATTTGGATTTTGTGCCATTTTGCTTATTTCATGAGTTTGCTTAAGTCATGAGTAATTTCAATAGCTTAAAAGCAATTCTAGCTTAGATTTCTTTGCATTTATAGATTAAGCTCATCATAAGCTGCCTAGAACACTTTTTTGCTTTTCCATTTGAGCTTAATTTGAGTAGGTTATAGCTTATTTAGTGAAACCAAGGCCAAACACCTAGTTTCTGTAACAGCTTTTAGATAAGCTGTTTTAGGGCTTATTAGTCAGTTTTAGCTTATGTTCCTTTTGTTAAATTAGCTTATTTTCAAGTCCTTTTTAAGTCCTAATAGTTAGTTTTTCATAAAAATTAAAAAATTAAAAAATTAAAAAAATATAACTAAAACGGGTTGCCCATACTCGAACCCACGACCTCCCACACACAACACCAATGACTTAACCAATTTGCTACATTAGCTCATCTATTCACATAACACACAATCAAATACTAGTACACATTTTCATTTCCTTTTTTATAAAAAGCCGTAGCTTATTAAGCTCATTTGAGAGCTTATTCGTTAAGCCTTTTTGTTTTTCTTATTTTTCTTGTGTTCCTGCTAGTATTTAGGATTTATCTTGAATTTTTAGATTTTTCTAGCGTAAACTTTATTTTTAATCATTTTTCGAAAGGAAAAATCTTATAAAATACATAAAAAATAGAAAAAAGTTTCAAAAAAATACAAAAAAATAATTTTTAGTTTTATAAAAAATAACTTTAGGTTTACATCCAAAAAAATCATTTTTACACTTTTTAGATCTTAAATTTCATTTTTGAGCTTTTATTTTAAATTTTAAAAATAGGATTTTAATAATAAAAATATTTAAAAATGGTTTCTTTTGCTTTTATAATATTTTAAGACTTTTCGTAAGCTTTAAAAATCATTTTTCTCAATTTATAGTACATAATTATGCCTATTTTCTAGGATTTAATTTGATTAAATCAGTTTTTAATTCATAATAAATTCAAAACTAACCATAAATTCAAAAATAATCAAAAAAATGTTTTTCTTTTTCCTAAAATTTTATTTTGTCCTATCTTAGGTTTAGAAATTTAGTTTGCATTTTTAGGAATAAAATTTAGTAGGCTTACTTATTAGTCGCGTTTTATTATTTTACCGTATTTGTTTAAATTGCTTTTATTTAGTAGATATAGATTATCAAAAATATCTTTGCTTTGTTCAAATCAGAATCCAAGCTTAAACGAGGTTTCAATTTCACTAGTCGTTGGGGAAACGACCCGGGTGATCATATTTGCCCGGTTTAATATACGTATTATATATTATATTATATATATTTTTAAGAGTAAATTTTATTAAGGGCAACTTGGTAGTTTTCTTAATTACTCTTGTGGATTATTATTTTATAGTATATTTTAGGTGTATAAAACTTGTAATCAGTTTTTGGCGCCGCTGCCGGGGACTAGTGTTTAAGATTCCTTCGTTTTGTGTTTGTTGATTTGGTTTGAAGATCCTTTCACCCTTGAAAGTTTCATTCTTGTTTTAAAATTCAAAAATCCAAAAAAAATCATAAAATATAAAAAGTAAAAAATATTTTCCTTTTCTTTTTAGTATAAGTAAAAGATAAAAAAAATGAAAAATATAAAAAAAATCTTCCTTTTTAATTAAGAAATAAAAATTCACCAATTGGTAAAAATACCAAAATATAACATTCTCAACGGAGGTGTTATCATTTCAATTTCCGGTGAACTTGTTGGTTCCCAAATCGAATTAAAGATTTAACACTTGCCATTTGTGTCTCTACGAAGTACGGCTCACCTTGAAAAGCAATTTTCAAGAGTTACCGTGAAGTAGTTGATTATTTGGTTTAAGTCTCTTTCGTATAACCGTTCAGATTCATTGTTAAAGAAAAAAAAATTAGTGTAAAGTTTTGCTTTTAGATTTTTAGTTTTTTTTATGCGCACTCGTTCACAATATCAAAGACGTCGTCAACAACAAACTCTTCCGGTTGTTGTTGAAAATTTTGATTTAGAAGAACCAACTGTTGAACAAAACGTTGTTCCAATGGCCGACAATTGTACGATGGCCCAAATGTTACAAGAACCCATAGAAGGGTATGAAGATGTTATAGTTGTTCCACCGATCAATGCTAACAATTTCGAGCTTAAGCAACCTTTAATCAATCTTGTGCAAAGTAATAAGTTTACGGGTAGACAAGACCCTCATAATCACCTTCGATTTTTTAACAAGGTTACTTCAACGTTTAGTCATCCCGAAGTTCCGAACACTTCGGTAAAGCTTTTGCTTTTTCCTTTTTCTCTAGACGGTGAAGCCCGAGATTGGTTAGACAAGGAACCTCTGATTCGTCAAATAGTATATATATAAAATAACTCAAATGCAAATCTCAACCAAATGCCCTTAACCAAGGCAAAAGGGCAAAATCTACACAAAGAGATTAAATATATAAGATAGAATCAATTATAAAAAGATTCCGGAAGAGATATTCCCGGGTCGTATGTCCCAACGAGGCTGCAATTGAGAGTAATCCTGGTTTGATGAGAAATTGAATGATGGAGAATATATGATGAAAACACTGATATAATTACAACTAAAATTAATTAAATAAAACCTAATTTAATCTACGGGAAATAATATAGAAATGGGGAATCTTAAAAACTACGGGAAACAAAATATAGTTATAGGGAAATCTAAAATTAAATCTGATACTAAAATACGGGGAACAAATCAGTATCGGAAACCTAAATACTAAAAATTAAGGAAAATAAATGCTAATTAAATTAAAAATCAAAATTAAAAATCTAATTAAGTAACATGAAAAACAAAGATAACTAGAACTAAAACGGTGTCGTTTGAATGTAAACGAAAAGAAACGGTAAAACGCACCGTCGACAAAACGGGTCTAAAGACTGAAATTTAAAAAATAAAGCCTATACTAATTTTATATTTTTGTCCTAACACTAAATAACCAAAAGAAAATTTTAAAAAAAAGCCTATACTAAATTTTATATTTTTCCTAGACACTAAATGACAAAAGAAAATTTTATAAAAAAGAAAAATATTTTTTTATTAATTTTTGGATTTTTTATGAATTTTTAAAGATTAATAACTAATTAAAACTAAGAAAATAGAAAAAGACAAAAAATAAAAGTTATAAAAATTCTGAAAAAATAAAATTAAATAAAGAAAAAGTTAACAATTCTAAAAATATAAAAATGCCCAAATTTTACTGTTTAAAATTAAAGTAATTAAACTAATTAAAATTAAACCTAATTTAATTATTTAAATTAAATAAAACTAACTGTGGTTAACCTAAGGGACTAACAGTGAAAAGAGACAAGGACTAGCGGGGAAACAACAAACTGACAAGGGGGACTTACTCTGTTAACTATAAAAGACAAAATTACACAAATGGTCCCTGAAGTGGACCCCGATTACAAAGATAGTCCAAACAGCTTATTATCAAAAAGCTATAAAAGCAATGTTGTTAAGGGGCTTGAGGGGAGCATTTTTCATAAAAGGTGCATAAGCTGAATCCAACTTAATAAGCTAGAAAAATGAGCTTTTTGAGACTGCAGTAGCTTATTAAGCTTAATAGCTTATTTTGCTTTCTTTTTGGGATTTTAAGGCACAATAAGCTATAAAACTAAGGGAAATAGGCTGCTAGGGAAAAGGGAATCCTAAATAAGCTATGTTTTCTAGAATAAGCCCTAAAATAAGCTGGGGATTACTTAAGCTATATTAACAGTTTTTAAAAGAAAACAGAAAAATGGGGACTTTAAGCTACTTTTAAGCTAATCTAATAAGGGAGATAAGCTATAAAATTTTGGGGAATTAAAGGGCTACCTATGGGCTATATGAAAAAGCCATAAAATCCTAGTGCTTAATATCTAAATAAGCTAGAAAAGTGGGCTGAGTTTAGGTGCTCAGCACCAGGGGAAATTAATGCAGGGGCTTAAGGGGCTTTTTGGGCTTATGAAATAAGCTCTTATGAGCTTTTTAGCCAAAACAAAATCCAAACAGTTCAAGGGCATGTAATTAGTTATATTCATATATTAGCTATAAGGTGAGCTACACATTGTGATATTAGGTTATGAATGAGGGTTCTTAAAAAAAAAGCAAAGCCAAATTTTTGACTTATGTTGTCAAAGTAAAAGGGACAGAACAAGGGTTGGGTAAATTGCTAGAAACAACAACAACAAGCACACAAATAGTGTGCTTAAGCTGCATAACAGTTGAGCCCTTGCCCTTTTTTCAGCTTAAAATTGGCTTATTGAAATTTTGACAGAATAAAAAGGCATTTAAAACTATTTTAAAACTAAAAATGGTGATTAAAGTGGCTTAATTTAAAACCACACACTCAGACCAAAGTTGGCTGAGTGCTCTTGACCCATGCC
Organism: Tanacetum coccineum; assembly: GCA_026074375.1. Classification (NCBI taxonomy): domain Eukaryota; kingdom Viridiplantae; phylum Streptophyta; class Magnoliopsida; order Asterales; family Asteraceae; genus Tanacetum; species Tanacetum coccineum. Next base: position 18,424 of record BQNB010104514.1, on the reverse strand, counting down.
AATTCCATATTACCCATTTTAGGGATAAACCAAACACCCCCTTATTTTATAAAAAACAAGAGTTGTACAACTGTTTTTTTTGTTAAAATAAGGCTGAGTGTATGGATTAATAAAGTATTGTTTTAATAAACTTAAGCTCATTTTCTTATAAAAATAAACAGAATTAAAGAACAATTATGAGGCTTGAAATTTCGACAATGGCTACTTCACAAAAACTTTTTAACTTTTATTAAAACTGAAAATTGTTACAACATAAAACTTTTAAATGAACTGAATTACACTTAAATGATTAAAAGAAAGACTTTGAATTATAATTAAACTAAAAACATAGTAAAAAATGTTGTGTTTTGCTTCGGCTTGGTCTTCTCTCTTTTATAGCAGCTCTCAGCCTTTCTTTGGTCTTGGGATGAGCTGGTTGTGAGAGTAGGAAGCCTCACAAGCAATCCTAGCCTTCCATTATTCCTGTTATATCATCTCACCATTCATGGGGACTTCGGGTTGTGTGATTGTCAACAGGGAAGGGTATAGGGGTAATGGGGAGGTGGGAAGTGGTGAGGGGTGAGCTGTGAGTGTACTAGGGAGGTGGTTTGGGACTAGAAACCATGGGGGTGAGCGGTTTGGGTTTGGCGGGAAGGTGGTTATGGTACGTTTGTGGTTGCAGGATTTAAAAGAGAAGTTTGGGGAAGGTGCAAAAGCACCCCCCAACTTTCTTTCTTTGTTCATTCCATTCTTGGCCCTTATTTTTAGTTATAAACAAGTTTAGAAAGTGACAATTAAGGTCCTTGTCGTTTTTATAACAAAAGAATAAAAGGGTTTTGGAAATGGCAATAATGGTCCCTGCTGTTTTAATAGAAAAAGAAGTAAAGAAAGTTTAAGCAAATTGCAAAACCAGCCCTTGTGTTTTATTTTTTCATTTCTCTTTATAAAACAACTTTTAAAACTTGGCATTTTTGGCCCCTTTTCTTTATTTTTTTCATTTTTAATTATAAACAAAGTTTTTAAAATTTACATTTTGGTCCTTATGTTTATAAAAAAAAAGTGTTTTGGGCTAGGGTTTTGTGTTGGGCCCATTGGGCTTGTATTGGGCCCAACTGGGTTTGGTTTGGGCTATTGGGCCCAATTGGGTTTGGTTTGGGCCCAATAAGGTACAGGTTTGGTTATTGGGCTTTTTCAAGCCCAATAAGGTGTGGGTTGGGTTTTGTGTGTACAATGGCTGAGATTGGCTGTAACTGGGCTAGGATTGGGCCTTCAAAGTCTTCACAGTCTTTGTCAATTGCACACAAATGGGCTGTTGAAATTGATTGAGGGCCCATTTGGTCTTCACAGTCTTCATAATTATACTATTGGGCTTTCCCGGCCCATCAGATGGGTTAAGTTGACTCTGACTTTGGCATTTTTGGACTTTGGCCTTGATTTTGCACAGTCTTTTCCATTCCATGCTCAGTTTTGTCATTTTGGCTTGGTTTTTTGTCTTTTTGTTGATATCCACTTCCTGCACAATACAAATGCAAAACAAACATTGTGTTTATCCAAGTCCTGACTTTTCAAATGGCAAAAAAACAATTAAATTTTTTTGGCATGTTTTTGTCTGTTTTTGGTCATTTAAGCTCGTTTTTAGTAGGTTAAATGTTATGTGTTATTAAGCTCTTATCAAAGTACCAAGGTAAAGTTTGTTGGCGGCTACACGTCAGGGTCGAGCCCTGACATGGTGGAACTCTAAGTCGCCAATTTCTGGGCCTTGAGGTGGCTAATGCAATAAGTCTTGGATTGATTTGATTAATAATGTTGAGTGAAAATTTCTGTGCCGCCAGAAAGAGATACAAAGTTATGGTAGTTGAGTAGTGGCATACTTGAGGGTGACAAGATTCCCAATTTATCTGCTTACACCCAAAGGTTTATTGATTGGTAATGCTTACGAAGAATTGGTTTCGAGCGAAAAGAAGAAAGTTGAGGCATACTTATGTGGCTTGCCTAAAAACATTAAAGGAGAAACAACTTCTTCTAGACCTGTTGTTCTTAATGAAGCTGTCCAAATGGCTCATACCCTAATGGAGCAGAAGTTACAAGCCAAAGCCGATAATTCATTGATGAGCGCAAAAAGTAGAAAGTGGCCGAGTACAACAACAACAACAACCGGAGAAATTACCAGAACAACAACCGCTACAACCAGAACAACAATCAAAGACATGGGAATGCTAGGGCTCTGGCTACTACTCAAAATGCGGGAGCAAACCAAACTGGGGTTGCTTCCAAAAATGTAAACCGCTTTATGGGATATCGTCTTTTTGATCCCAGTACCACCAAAGTGCAACAATTGTGGAAAATTGGGACACATGGTAAAAAGAAAATGCCATGAAGCAAGAATGGGCCTTCTGGTACCAATGCCTCGATAGCTGTAGTTTTGGTATGAATGTGGTGAGTTGAGGCACAACGAGCATTACATGCCCAAGAAAGTGATTGACAAGGTGGAAACGTGCGAGGTCAAGCGTATGTCGTCCGTGATGCCGAGCACAATCAAGGCGTGAATGTCGTGACTGGTACGTTCTTATTGAATAATCGTTATGTTACAATACTATTTGATTCATTGAGCAGGATATAAAGTTTTCGTGGAGATGTTAGATTTGCAAATTTATCACTCGATTATTAAACCTGCACCAAATTAAATTCTAGTTATGACGTCGAATAGCCGTAAGAAATGTGGTATGCCTACCAACATGTTCTGAAGGGTTGTAATTGAATTTACTTGTCCATTTATTTTGTACATTGATTCATTGCAATAGGTTGGCGTACGTTTCGATTGTAAACAATTGGAATGGATTGGGTTGGTAGAACGCGATGCCGTCTTTGTAATGGTTTAAAAGGAGGGATACATAGTGCTTACAGAGCAAGGATAGTTAGTTGTTTAAGGGTGCTAGTGGTGCATCAGGATTAAAAGTGATTTCCTGCATTAAAGCAGAAAAATGCATAGAAAGGGCTGATCAGTTGTTCTTAGCTCACGCTGACCGGCAGATAAAGACCGTCAATAGAAAACAGTTGCATGACGTGCCAGTGATTCATTAACTTATCTGACGGTGTTATTTCTTGATGTTTTCCAGGACTCCCACCACCTCGACAAGTTGAATTTAGAATTGAGCTTGTGCCATAGAGCGCAATGTCATGCTGTGCACCCATACCGTCTTGGCACCGTCTGAAATTGAAAGAATTGTCGGATCAATTGTAGGGAATTACTAGAGAAGGGTTTATTCGCCCGAGCTCTTTACCTTGGGGAGCTCCAGTGTTGTTCGTTAAGAAGAAGGCGGATCATTCCGTATGTGCATCGATTATCGCGAGCTAAATAAGTTGACAGTCATGGAATCGATATATCCACTCCCGAGGTTTGGACGACCCTGTATTGATCAAACTTTAAGGTCTCCAGCGTTACTTAAGATCGATAGCGGTCCTGGTTTTCACCTAACTTCCCGAATTGAGAGAAGATATCACCATTATGCTTTTTGGATCTAGAAGGCTCACTATGAATTTCAAGTAATGCTGTTTGGTCTAACCAACGCTCCTGCGGTATTCATGGATCTAATGAATCGAGTGTGCAAGCCATACCTCGATAAATTTATGATCGTATTCATTGATGACATACTTATCTACTCCAAGAATAAAGAAGAGCACAAAAAACATTTGAAGATCATTTTGGAGTTACTCAAGAATGAGCAATTGTACGCCAAATTCTCAAAGTGCGATTTCTGGCTTGAGTCGGCACAATTTCTCGGTCACGTGATCAAAAATAAAGGTGTTTCTTGTGGACCTGCTAAGGTTTGTGGTATCCGGAATATGGTCTGCACTGTAACACGACTAAGTAAGAAAATTTTTGGGTTTAACTGGATATTACCGAAGATTCATCGAGGGTTTTTCGTTAATTTCCAAGCCTCTAACTAAATTAGCCCAGAAGAACAAAAAGTATGAATGGGGTACGGAAGAAGATGAAGCGTTCCAGACTTTAAAGCAGAAGTTATGCTCCGCTCCTATCCTAGCCTTGCCTGAGGGAAGTGAGAAATTCGTTGTATACTATGATGCATCACACAAGGGTTATGGAGCTGTTCTGATGCAGAGGGAAAAGGTGATTGTGTATGCCTCTCGATAACTAAAGAATCATAAGGAAAACTACATGACCCATGATTTAGAACTGGGTGTTGTAGTGTTTGCACTTAGACTCTAGAGACATTATTTGTATGGTACTAAGTGTACTGTATACACAGATCATAAGAGTCTATAGTACATTCTGGATAAAAAGGAACTCAACATAAGACAGCGGTGATGGATTGAACTTTTAAGTGACTATGATTGTGAAATCCGTTACCATCCTGGTAAGGCCAACGTAGTGGCCGACGCCCTCAGTCGAAAGGACAGAGAACCAATAAGGGTTAGATCTTTGTTAATGATGGTACACACCAATTTACCTGAGAGAATACTCAATGCTCAGACTGAGGCGAATGATGAAATGAGGTAAACGTGAAAGCTGAAAATCCTTTGGATGGATGATCAAGCCGATATTTGGACCCGGTTTGATGGAATCCATGCTTTGGAAGGCAAATTTAGTTACCGTTGTTTTGGGGGTTCTATGGGAATTTGATCAAGCATAATGTACAAATCTAAATTTCCATTCCATGGGGTCAGACAAGATGTTTCAGACTTAATAGATTGCTCTATTGGTGGTCCGAACATGAATGCTGATGCGATCGCCACTTTTGTCAGTAAATGTCTGACCATGTGCAAAGGTAAAGGCTGGCATAAAAGCCATTCGGTCTACTCCAACAACCTGGAAATCCCAGAGTGGAAGGCGGTAGAAAATAACCTTGGATTTCATGTCTCAAGGGACTTCCAAGAACGCCAAGTGGTTATGACTCCATTGGGCTTATTGTTGACCGACTACCAAATCTGATCATTTCTTGCCGATAAAGTAGACTGACAGCATAGCACAAAAAACTCTAACCCAATTATTATTAATGGAAATTGTAAGTAAGCATGGGTACCTTGTCATTTATCTCTGATAGAGACAGTTGTTTACATCAGGATTTTGGAAACTAACTGCATGAAGCGAGGAACTCCAAATGGATATGAGCACATCTTACACCCGAGAACAGATGGTCAAAGTTAAGAGAAACTATTCAGAGATGGAGGACATGTTACGAGCATGGTAATGATTTTGGTACGTAGCTGGGATTGACACTTACCATGTAGAATTCTCCTACATAACAGGTTATTCATGCAAGCATAAAGGCTGCGCCATTTGAAGCTTTATAGGAGCGAAATTGGTAGATCGCCAGTTGTTGGTGTGAGGTTGGAGATAAGCCAAATCACTGGCCCAATAATTGGTACGAGAGAAAACAGAAAATGATTGTTCCACAATCAAGATTCGGCTTGATATATGCCAAGAAGCGTCAAAAAAGTTTATGCGGATGTTGACGAAAAACCGATAGGAATTTCAAGTGGATGATATGGTCGTGTTAAAGGTATCGCCTTGAAGGGCGTTATTCGCTTTGGGTAAATGTTGGTAAGTTGAGTCTCCACTGTACATTAGGCATCAAAATAATAGAATGAATTGGTCCCGTGGCATACAAGATGGAGCTCCTGATAAACTCCATGGAATTCATAGCACCTTCCATGTTTCGAATCTCAAGAAATGTATGGCGGATGAAAACTTGGTTATCCACTTGAAGAGATCCAACTTGACATTTATTGAAGAACCAGTAGAAATCATGGACTGCGAAGTGAAGCAGCTCAAGCAAAGTCGAATTCCCATTGTCAAAGTTAGATAGAATTCAAGGCGAGGTCCGGAATACACTTGGGAACGAGAAGATTTCTTCAAAAGAAATTACCCTCATCTTTTCTCGAGTAATCAGAAGACAAGAAAGAGGAATCAAGCACCGGGACGGCACTCCTGTAAGGAGGGGAGGATGTAACATTTCGTATTTAGGGTCACCATTTATTCTAAACTTTATTTCTATTTTTATTTTTAAACAAAGTCATTAATTTTACGTTTACCCGATTTGGTAGGAATTTCCTGTTCTTAGCTTTAAGTAAGCCGTATTTGGGAATCTATTCCGTCTTCGTGCCTTAAGTGGTTTAATATTCTCATAATACTCCTCGATGATTATAATTTACATCATTGTCATATTCCGTTGTGTGTCGCGTTTACGTAAATTTCTTGCTTAAAACTCGCATTTTACATTAAACTTAACTTTTTTTTAAATCTAACTCTTACTATACTTTAAATTAAATATACAATAATAAAAATCAAAAAAAGGTATAATCACCCTATTCTAGGCCTATGGCCGGTTTTGTACAACACCACACACAACAGAATTCAAATTTTCCATAAAAACCTCATTATTATTTCACTTCTCCATACATGCATCTTTATAAAAAAAACCATTCATTTCCAAAAACTTCTCCTCCTCCCTTGTGCTTCTTACTGCCATACACCATCCTACCACCACCACCACTCTCACAAAAATTTTCTACTCATTTTTTATCATCTTATCATCATCCTAAAACCCCTTGCAAATTTGGTAAATTTTCTTGAAGTTTTGAAGAAGTTCTTGAAGTTTTAATGGAAGGTTTTAATCAAGACTAGGTTGGATCTTGGACAGTGTATTGAACCCTTGTGAGTCAAGAACCTGTGGGGTGTTGGGAGTAGGTCTAACTCAGCCCCTAACAAGAAGAAAGCATTTGTTGGTTTTGATTTTCTTGTTTAAATCATTTCTAGTAAGGTTATTTCTTAATCTTTAATTTTTCTTTTGATTTTGATCCATGAAAATGGATGTTTGATTCTGGAAATGCATGTTATATGATGTATGAGTTGTGTTTAAGAGCTTGGTATGGCATTTCATGTGATTGGTTAGAGTTAGGATTGATGTTTGGATAGGTTTTAGAGTAAATATTTGGGACTGTTTTGAAACAGTAGCAAAAACGTTGTCATAGAAGAAATATTTTGGCTTGGAGCCTATGATTAAATTACATGTCTAGAAAGATACATGTCTTGGCATCATAGGATAGTTGGATGCCCAACCAACTCCTTGGGATGAGGGAGTTATGGTCAAAATAAGAAAATAGGTCAAATCTGGACCTATGATTAGAAAACGAGTTAAACTCCAAGTTTTTGCAATAAAAGGTTAGGTTTTAAAGATTGGGTCAGTGGTAGACATCTTAAGGAAGCTATATATTTTGGCCTCACCTTCATTGCTATCATGGTTTGGGATTTATGGCCGTTTTAGTAAAGGGTAAAATTTTTGGAAACTTTCTGTTTTGGGTAACCAGGGGTAAAACAGTCTTTTCACATAGTTATGAAACTTTGTAGATTATGAGTCTTACATTTTTGGAAACTAGACACAAATAGCTTTCCAGGAGTGAAAAGCCTCACCTTCTAACATTTGTTGAGCTAGGAGCTATGGTCTTGAAGTGAGTTAAAATCAGAACTGGTTTTTACGTCTAGTCTCAAATTTAAAAACGTATAATACACTTTGATAAAATAAGAATTAAAAGCCGAAACTTAGTAGGTGTTTATTTACCTATAAGACCAGATCACAAGTCATTTTGGGATTAAAAAGGACTTGGGGAAGTTCTAGTGGAATGCCATGCTTATCTCGGAAACACATCTCATGATCACTTGTTTAATTTTTACGTATTGTTACTTTCTACGTACTAAGTCGCGTCACGTATTTTAGGAGGTGCTTAGGAGTACTTCCCGCTCATTCGAGACTCGTCATACTTCTGGATCTAATTTGTTCTACGGTGGTTCATCGCCTCGCTTTCTAATTATAAATGTTTTTATAAACCCCCGCGAGGGAGTACATGCTAGTTTTATAAATTGAACACAAGTGATTTTCGGTTGTTGGATCCGATTGTGAACTAATTGCATAAGTACCTATTGCAGAAAGGCCCCCTAATTTCATGCATTGTTAATTACCTTTGATGGGTGAGCGCTAGTACATTAAGTAGATCTATTGGGCCGTGACAGCCCTGTTTGGGGTTGTGACATCTATGGCGCGATCACCCCTAAAGGACATTTTGTATTGAGAATTTCTTTAAGTATATTGCAATATTACCTAGTTGTGGGGCATGTGGTTACATATTTATAATATGCTGGTTAACATTTCAGTGGCATGAGCTTAATGCATTAGTGATTAAAACTTGTTTGATCCACATGTTTTCAATGATTAAAAATACTTGTGTTCACCCTTTATTTCATATAAACTCTATGGATTCACTCAATGTTTTTGTTGACTTTTTAGCATGTTTTATCTCAGGTAATCCGGGTTGATGGCTTGGAGTGACGAATGGAGTTTAGTGCGAAATGTTTTGACTAAACTTCTTTTGGTTCCATTCATTGAAAACACTTTGTGTATGGTTTTAAAACTTATGTTATGATGTTGTATGATGATGATCTTGTGGACAAATTTTCGACTCTGATCTTACATGAATGGGACAATGTTATGTTTTAAACGTCTCTTTCGAGTCGTTCTTTATATTCTTATGTTGTTGTGCTATGACTTAATACCCAAACTGTTGGTTCTGCTGCAAAATAATTTTGGGGGTGTTAAACCCTCCGATGAAAGTTTCCATAAGTTTCTCAGTGTTTGGGACCATGTTCGGACATAAGGCGGCTAATTCCTGAAATCTTATAACGTATGTCTTGAGGTCATTTCCTTTCATAGTCAGATCATAAAATTCATCTTCCATTTTCTTGACTTCAGTTCGAGGGCAATACTTATTGGTTAAGTGTCTTTTCAATACGGTCCAGGTGATCCTGTTGGCTTGTTCCATCCCAATAGGTTGGGCGTATGCATTCCACCAGGATAAGGCATCATCGGTTAGAGTACCAGTATAAAATGTCACTCTGTCTACCTCGGCACACTTGCTATGAGAAAATACCGATTCAGTACGTTCAAACCAGCGGATGAGTCCAATATCTCCTTCTGTACCATTGAAGTAGAAAGGTTGACAGTTTATGAACTCTTTGTAGTTTCCTCTTTTTGCTATAAGAATTTCTCTGGGTCCAGTGTTCCTATTGGGATTGTCGACATTTGCCATGGCAGCAGCTTGTACTTCTAGAGTGGCTGCAATACCATCAGTAATCAGTTGCAGGATGGCAGCCTAAGTCATAGCTGGTGCTGCAATACTATCTATTAACATATACAAGACAATACAGAATTTAGAATCCATAAAATGATATAGTCATATCACAAGTGAAGGTACTATAAAAAGACTTGTGATCATTCTTGGATTATGCAGGCAAAAACAGAAATTTTTTAGAATTTAAGACTTTGAGAGATAGATACAGAGATAATGGAGTGAGTGATCCAATAGGAGGCTTAATGTCTTTAGGTGGTGAAATTTCTTCGGGAGGAAAGAAATCTCGGGAATCAAACATCGGTGGGGGTACAATAGCTGGTAGAGCAATAATAACTTGGGGTGGTGGAATGGCATCCTATTCTTGTATGACCTTCATATACGGATCATCGTGAAAAGGTGAGATAGATAGTAAGGATAAAAGATCTTTAGTTAAATCATCTGAAGAGTCAGGAGAGATGTTTCTTGGTGAGGATGGGGAATAGTTGGTGGAGTCGGGGATATAGTTAGGGAGCATTTGTTGAAAAAAAGCATCTCCACATAGTAATCAGAATGGGATAGCAAGGGTAGGTTGTAAAGATGACATGACTGTAAAACCTTTCATATAAGTTTTTATATAAGAGTATCGTATTTTTAATTACTATTCAGAAAAAGTAGTGGCATCTTCATAATTCAAGGAATGTTGTGGCACGGAGGATATTGATGGCAAAAGAAAAGTAGTTATAGTTAAGGTTTTGACCTTGTTCTCTATAACCATGACGCTGATACCAATCTGTAACACCCCCATTTTTACATATAGCTGCAGGAAGCTATATCTGGGGTAAATCTACTTCATATACAACAATCAGAATCATAGATAAACGATCCAAAAGAGACATTTTTAAAGATTCGTTTTATTCATTAAAATCAGAGTTTAACAAAGGCAGGTCACCAAAATCTAGAAACATAAAACGTGAATGATAACAAGTTTTAGCCATCTTCAATCCATGCCACTCCACGCCATAAGTTGCTTCAATTTACTGAGTTACCACTGCTAAAATGGGTCAACACAATGGATTGAGTGAATTCCAATAGATCTTTTATTAATATTGTCTGTATTAAAAGTCATTTATAGAATCATATACATGAAGACATTCTGCAAGTATCATTTATTCACATATATACTAGATGCCATTACCCGCATTAATCCTAGGTGCCATTACCCGTATCAATACGGAGTCATTACCCGCATTAATACTAGGAGTCATTACCTGTATTGATACTAGGAGCCATTACCTGCATTAATAGTGGAGTCATTACCCGCATCAATACTAGGAGCCATTACCCGCATTAATAATCCACATCAATACTAGGCGTTACTGCCCGAATACATACTACATCGCATATAACTTTAATTTGTATAAAACAAGTTTAGTAGCAATGGAACTATATCATATATATAAAACAAGTTAAGTAGCATGTATCTCCCTTAAAATATTTATAAAATGGTAAAAAGAGGGGCTATGGAAATCACCTTAACAATATAGGGAAGTCTGATTGATAGCGAAGGTATATGAAATGAAAGTAACAGCTTCGTCATACGCAACCTGGGATATTATAGTAAGTCTTAGGTTCTTATGGTCTCCAAATCCTTTATAAAGTTAATGAATATCTTTGAGTGTATTATTATGGCGCATTATTTCAGTTGGGCATCATAGAAGTAGAGGTCATTCAGTAAATGTTTGAGGAGCTAGGGCACTTTAAATCGTAAACCCAACAACTCTGTCTGAACGTAATACCAAGATGAAACCTCTTAATATGAAGCTCCCTACTATTGTGATACGATATAATCGGTTTTAAGCGTTTTGATGAATATCTGGAAATGATAAGCATGACAAGCGTTAATTAAAGTTATGTCTTGTAATGTTTTGAGCATGTTTTTATACTTTTACAAAAAAGTTACATTTTAGACCTTTAAGAATGAAATGGGCGAAGTATAACCGTGGGTTTTGCTCTTTTACGTGTTTTGGTCCTTCAAGATTTAAAAGATAGTACCAACGTAAACCTTGCACTTTGAAATGTGAATAATAGACACTTATCATTATAACTTAGAAATATGGCAAAAATTGTCATTGTTCTATAAGTTTTCAATAAGTTACCGGATTATACCCCTGACATGGAAATGATTTACAAAACAAGTCAAAATTCATAGTATGATATTTTTCAATATGAACAAGTAATTTAAGGTTACAGCTTGTTATTATAAGCTTTAAAAATATGAAGATTATATAATTGAAAGTTTAAAAATAACGATTCGTTTAAGCTAGGAAGCAAAACAGGTCATATATATTATTTTTTTTTTTAGGGTTATATAAACGAATAACGCGTAGGCGGTTTTAACGTAAATTCTTCATGACTTGTTAAAGTTGTTATATTAACATTAGTTAAGCTGTCCTAGGCTAGATTATAAACATCGTTCTTAACCATTATAACATTTAGTTTTAAGAAAAACATAAAATTAGGGTTTCGGGTGTACGGTTTTGGATCAAAATGGAAAATGAGCATGAATTAAGTTATAAAACTTTATCAATAGTTTATTTAGGATCATATGAACATTATAAGAGTGTAGGAGCAGGTATGAAGATCATAGAACCTGGGTTTGAGCTTGAAAACAGGTCAAAATCGGGACTTTTAGCTTCACTTCTATTCTTGAGACTTCTTAGGACCTAGAATGAAAACGGAGGTAAAATGGCTATTTTGGATGTCATGCTTAATGACTTGTATATTGAACTTTTAAGGACTTGTACCTTGACTTGGAGGGAGTTTATATTTCAAATGAGATGTTATATTACTTGTACATATGCTTTAGTAACTTGTACATTCACTTTAGATGTTAACTTTTCATGGAATTAGGGTTTAGAGCGACCATACAAATAATGGTTTACAAGACGTTTGATTATAACGATGCGAATGTACAATTATATGAGTTATGTACTTTGTATTAATGATATTAAGATATCGACTTGATTTGTTATGATGTTTACTTGACATATAAATAGATATAGATGGTATAGGTAGGTTGCGTGAGCTCGTCTACTTTAGTTATGCAAGTTACATTGCATATTGAGATATTGGTAATGCAAGTAATGTAATAAAGCAAAAAATTTCCCTGTGAAAAAGTGATATATTATATAACAGAGAGATATTACATTGGTGAAATTTGTGGGTTGTTATAGTCTCCACCCCTTAAAGAAATCTCGTCCTGAGATTTAGTTGAATGATGGAGTGTAAAAGTTTAGAGATTCATATGAAGATAATATGAAGTAAGGGATTTGTTCGTACAAACGGATCACAGATTGAAAGAATGTTGTTTGTACGTATGCCATATACTTAAGCCTACTTATTTATAATTTGTCACTTACAAAGAGAAGCGTCCAAATCCTTGTAACTGAGAATTTATAAATGGTGGTTTATAATTTCCTTATTCAAATGAAGAAGCGTCCTAATTCATTTCAATAAGACGACTATAAACCATTTTACTCAAGTATTACTTAACACATAATATGATATTAGAACATTGCCCCAATATCATAAGGAGAAATGAGAAAATGATGAGATGATTGAACAAATCACAATCCGAAAGAAATTTAGAGACAATGAAGAGAAGGAATTTATTCGTATAAATGGATTATAGATTTGAAAGAAAACTATTCCTTAGTTCTTACAATTCCTAGTCAGATGACCTATCTTGTTACAATTCTCACACTTAATAGTACAAGGTTCTATGTGATGCAGGGTGCACCTTGTACACAAAGGAAGAATTCCAAGGTACTTTTTAGGAGGCCTTGTATACTTAGTTGGGCTGACAACATAAGTCCTAAGGGTTTCTTGTCTCCCATTCTGCTGTGGGTGGTGATCATGGTTGCGGTTGTCATTGTGATTGTTAGGGTGGTTGTTGTTGTCGAGATTATTAGGATAATCACTGTTGTAGCAATTATTCGCATAGTTTTTGCTGTTGATGGTGTTTCTTCTATCTTCAAACTTTTGTTTACGATCATTGGCTTCTTGTACCGAATTATGCTTGAGTATCTGATCCATTAGCCTTTGAGCTATATTGGTGGTTTCCTCCAGAGTTTGTGGTTTTGAGGCGGTAACATTTCCTTCAATGCTTTAGGGTAACCCTTCGATGTAGTGGCAAGGGAGGAACATCTGATGGCAATAGAACAGTTAGTTTTATAGTTATAGGTTTTGACCGTGTCTCTCCATAATACCTATGGAACTGATACCAATCTGTACACACCTCTATGTTTTACATATAGCTGCGAAGCTTAATCTTGGGGTATTACTTCATTTACAACAGTCTTTATAATAGTAAACGACTAAAAGAGACGTTTTAAAAGATTCGTGATCATTCATTAAAATCAGAGTTTTACATAGGCAGGTCCAAAATCTAGATCACATAAAAGTGAATGATAAACAAGTTTTAGCCAATCTTCATCCATTGCCACTCCACGCCATAAGTTCGCTTCAATTACCTGAGATAAATAGTAAAAAAGGGTTCACACAATGGCTGAGTTGAAATCCATTGATTTTTAATAAAATAGTTGATAAAAGTCATTTATAGAATCCAAATACCGAGAAGGACATTGAGAATCATTATTCACATATATACTAGATGTCATTACCTGCATTAATATAGGAGCATTACCGTATCAATATAGGGAGTCAGTTCCCGCATTCAATTACTAGGTGTCTTACCCGTATTGTACTAAGAGCCATTACCCGGATTAATACTTAGAGTCATTACCCGGCATATCATACTAGGAGCCATTACCCTTATTAATAATCCACATCAATACTAGGCGTTACTGCCCGCATACATACTAGGCGTTATTGCCCGCATCAATAATCCACATCAATACTAGGCGTTACTGCCCGCATACATACTACTCTTCACTTTTACTTTAATTTGTATAAAACAAGTTTAGTAGCAATGGAACTATATCATATATATATATATATTTTATATTATATATATATATATATATATATATATATTATGTTTACTATTATAAACTAGTTAAGTAGCATGTTTCTCCTTATAATATTTATAAAATTGTTTAAAAAACAGAGGGGCTTTGGAATATCACCTCTATACTGTTAGGGAAATCTGATTGATAGCATAGGTACTATGATAATGAAAGTAGGCTTCATCAACCCATGCAAACCGGGATTTTTATGTCAAGTCTTAGTTTGTTATGTTTCAAATCTTTATAAAGTATAATGTATATCTTTGATTGAATTATTATGGAGTATTGTATCACCGTTCGGGCCATCATAAGTCAGAGGTCATTTAGTAAACGTTTAAGGAGCCTAGATACTTTAAATCATAATACCCACGACTCTGTCTGAACGTAATACCAAGATTGAATCCTCTTATATGAAGCTCTCTAGTATGTGAATCGATATAATCGGTTTTAAGGCGTTTTGATTCAATACCTGGAAATGATAAGCACGACATGAGTTATTTAATAAGTTATTGTCTTGTAATGTTTTGAACATGTTTTTATACTTTTTCAAAATGTTACATTTTAGACCTTTAAGAATGAAAAATGGCAAAATATACCCTTAGGGTTTGCACTTTTACGAGTTTGGTCCTTTAAGTTTTAATGATGTACAAAGTTAACCTTGCACTTTGAAAAGTGACATAATAGACCCCTATAGTTATAACTTTAGAAATATGGAAACAATAGTCCTTGTACTTATAAGTTTTCAAAAGTTACAGTATATACCCCTTGCATGGAAATGATTTACAAAACAAGTCCAAAATTCATAACAAGCTTATTTTAACATTTCAAAAGATATTTATAAGTTATAATAAACTAAAATATGAAGTTTTTAAAATAATGATTCGTTAAGCTAGGAAGCAAAACGGGTCATATTAGGGTTTTAAAACAAAAACGCGCGGGTTTTAAGTTCAAATTCCTTCAAGACTTTATAAAGTTGTTATATTAACATTAGTTAAGCATGTTAGGATAGATTCTAACAATATTTAACTATTATAACATTTAGTTTTAAGAAAAACATAAAATTAGGGTTTCGGGTGTACGGTTTTGGATCAAAATGGAAAATGAGTATGAATTGAGTTATAAAACTTTAACAAGAGTATATTTAGGATCATATGAACATTATAAGAGTGTAGGAGCAGGTATGAAGATCATAGAACCTGGGTTTGAGCTTATAGCTTGGAAACGGGTCAAAATCGGGACTTTTAGCTTCGTACGCCTAGAATAACAACTTTGAAGCTTCTTTTCTTGATTTATTTTGCTTCACTTCTGTTCTTGAGACTTATTAGGACCTCTTAGGATCTTCTTTGAGCAAAGGATTGCTGCTATTAAGGGTTATAGAGGAGGAAGTAGGGGATGAGTTAGAATGAAGAGTTTATGCTCCTATTTATAGTCGAATGGAGTCTTGGTGGCCAAGGAGTCATAATGATCTCATCTTGGACATGTGGAGCAGCTAGAGGGTGATGTAGTAAGGCTACATGATGAGTTGCTAAGGCTATAAAGTAGCATGGAGATGTTGGAAGGCTTATAAGGGGTGTTTGGGTGTCACGGCTTAAAAGTGATGTGGCTCATTTTTGTACCAAGAAATGAACTAGATATTTATGAGAGGTGCTTGTAAGCATCTTAGGGATGGAGGTGCTTGGTTGCAAGAAAAACTTTCAAAATGGGTCAAATTGCAAGGATTTTGGGTTACGGGTACATTAGGGCTCGTTTTAGAAAAGGGACAACAAGGAGGTCATGTGGCTAATTTTATGACCAAGGAATGAAGTGAGGTGCTTGTAAGCTGCTTAGGGGTGTAAGGGTGAGGTCATGGAGGTGCTTGTTTGCATAGTTAAGTTTTAAAATGGGTAAAAAGGAGGGAAAATGAGTATAGAGTTCAATCTTGCTCGGGTTAGGGTTTTTGGTTTAAATTTCGTGTATAATGGAGTAATAATGATGGATTATGAAATGTAATGTTGTAATTAAGCGTTTATAACTTAATTTGGTTAATGGTTTAGGTTAATAATGGGTAAAAACGAAGAAATGGGTCATAGTTTAGAAACTAGCTCGGTTTTAGGGTTTAGGGTTTTGAATTAGGGTTTTGAGTGTAAAAATATGTGTGAGAGCTTATGAGTAGAATAATTAGGGTTTATACATTGTATATTGAGTGTAGTAGCTTGTACAAAAGTGGTGGTGAAGAAACTAGAATGAAAACGGAGGTAAAACGGCTATTTTGGATGTCATGCTTAATGACTTGTACATTGTGCTTTTAAAGACTTGTACCTTGACTTGGAGGGAGTTTATATTTCAAATGAGATGTTATATTACTTGTACATATGCTTTAGTAGCTTGTGCATTCACTTTAGATATTAACTTGACATGGAATTAGGGTTTTAGAGGTATACGATAATGGTTTAAAGCCTGTCTTGATATAACGTTGCAAATGGTACATTATATGAGTAATGTACTTTGTAAAAATGATATTAAGATATTGACTTGACATGTTATGATGTTTGCTTGACATATATGTAGATAGGATTGCCATAGGTAGGTTGCGTGAGCTCGTTAACTTTAATTATGCAAGTTGCATTGTATATTGAGATATTGGTAATGCAAGTAATGTAATAAAGCAAAATATTTCCCTGAAAAAGGTGGTTCATATATAATAGATGGATAGTACATTGCATCTAACTTAATAGATGCATATTTACATTGATGAAAATTTACGGGTTGTTATAGTCCCCTATCCTTACAGAAATCATGTCCCGAGATTTAGTTGAATGCAAGAGTTAAGGAATGATTATGAATTGTAAGAGAGTTGCTAATCATGTTGGATACATATTTGGAAATGAACAGATGATGACTAGAGACTTAATCGTATGAAGGTAATAATGATAATGATTAAATAAAGAAAAAGAAATTATTTGTACAAACGAATTGAAAGAAACTTGTTTGTACGAATGTCATACTTAAACCCACTCATTTGTAATTTTTCATTTACAAACAGAGGCGTCCCAATCCTTGTAACTGAGAATTTATAAATTTATAGTTTGGTGATTTATAATTTCCTTATTCAAATGAAGAAGCGTCCTAATTCATTTCAATAAGATGATTATAAATCATCCTATTTAAGCATAAACATGATATCAAAACGGTGTTAAGTAGAAGATGTTTCCTTGGTGATATGGTTTTTCCAAAATTATGAGAAGAATAATGAGACATTTAATCGCACGATACTGATCCAGAAATCATACTTGGAGAATTTGGCATACAGTTCTTCCTTTTTGAGTAATTCTAAAATTATTCTCAGATGTTTTGCGTGTTCTTCTTTGTTACAAGAGTAGATAAGAATATCATCGATGAACACTATTATAAATTTGTCCAAGTATGGTTTACATACCTGATTCATGAGATCCATGAATACAGTAGGCGCGTTCGTTAAACCAAATGGTATTTACTTGAAATTCATAGTGTCCATGTTCTGAAAGCAGTCTTGGGAATGTCTTTATCCCTTACTTTCAGTTGATGATAACCAGATCTTAAGTTGATTTTCGAACCTTAGAGTTGGTTGAATAAATCATTGATAATGGGTAACGATTCTTTATAGTAAGTTTATTCAACTCCCGGTATACACATTCTGAAAGATAAGAAGAAAGATGGATTTTCTGGACATACACCTTTTTGGTTTTTTTACAGGATATGAGATTTAGTCGGGTTTTGCTTTGGTCACCTTGAATGATTAAAGTTTCACCGTTGATAGGAATGTGGATGACTTTCTTGTCGCAGAGAATTTTGGCATGATACTTAGATAACCAATCCATACCAATGATGACGTCGAAATTACCAAGTTTAATTGGCATGAGATCGATTTCGAAAGGTTGATTTAACAAAATCAGGGGGTAACCCTGGATAACGGTATTAGGAAATAGTAAGGTATAAAATGGAATTGTATTATATCATGAACAACTTGCCTTTATACTTTACATAGTCAAGATTTGACAAGTGTTTTTATTTATACCACACATCTTGTGGTTAGGTTCTAACAAACTATAACTAGTATCTTAGTAGTCCAAGGGTCCTTTGTTTCTGCAGTTCTTGGTTAGATGACCTATCTTGTTGCAAGTTCGACACTTGACAGTGCAAGGTCCTATGTGATGTAGGGTGCATCTTTCACACAAGGGACGATTCCCAAAATACCCATTGGTGGTAGTATAAGTCCTGAAGGTTTCTTGCTTCCTATTCTGCTGTTGGTGATGATCATTGCTACAGTTGTTGTTACG
>BQNB010104513.1:0-23800 GCA_026074375.1 Tanacetum coccineum | reverse complement strand
ACTTCGATCTTCAACTTAGCAGTACTTTGACCTTTTGCTTAGCAGTACGTTGACCTTTTGACTTGTATTTCCCAACAATATGTATTAAGTTTCACCTAAACTATATCCTACTTGAATCTTAGAAGCTAAAAACTACTTATACTAAATTAAGGACTAAACTAAAAGTGACAGTACTAACTTTAGGTTAGTACTGTTACTTTTTGCACAAGTGCAAATGTTCAAGTGCAGGGTTCCTAAGGGAAATCCTGCACTTGAACACACTCAACTAGAGTGTATAAACACAATGCAAGCAAGATCTAGCCCTTGGGGGCTTAAATTTAGATAAAATGTACCCTGGTGCAGGATCACCTATAATAAGCCATAACTTTTGGTATTTTGAAATCTAACTTATAAAAACTGATTAACAACTATTCTTAAATCAAAACTCAAATGCCTCAAACAATTTTGAACACTCACTTTGACTTTTTGAAGTCAAAATAGCTTTAAACCAAACACCCCTTTATCATTTTGACAGGTTTTAGTTAAAGCTTATATTGCAAATCTAATTAACAAGTAGTGAATACCAGATAACTAACTGCTTATAACAAGCCTAAATTACACAATCTAACTACTAAATTAAGCTAGAATGAAGATCTAAGAGATTACACTACTATTTTTGGTTTTTTAAATATTTTTTTAGACAGAAATTAAGAACACTAGATTTAATACTATTAAGCTAAAAACAGGCAAAATTTACTAACTAATAAGCATAATGAAAGAGCAATGAGCACAAATAAGCAATTAAAATAAGCAAATAAGCAATTCTAACTAATGAACTAAAATTAAACTAAATTTTAAAAGACATAAGAGAACCTTTAGCTAAACAAAAGGGACCAATAATGGCAGCTACAAGCTCCCTAGCTTATTAAATAAGCTAGGGTAAAGTCCTTGGGGATCCTTCCATTTTAGATCCCCCTTCCATAAGCTTATAAGTCCAAGTCCAAAGGTAATTAGAGTTTAAACTGATTTTTTGGGTTTAAAGTATGATTAAAGGTAATTAAGCTCAAATCAAGAGCTTATAGACTCTTGAGAGCTTATTAGAGCTTATAAGGATTAATTGAGTTTTAGCTTAATTCTAACAAAAAAATGAGAGATTATGAATTAAAGAGATTTAGAAAGATTAAAAACACTGCATTTCATTAATAAAAAGGTTGCTTACAAGATTTAAAAGGAAATTACAAGATTAAAGTAAAATTAAGCTAATAAAACTATCCTAAAAGCTATGTGTAAAAAAACTCCCCCCGGTATGTGTGAAGAGTGAGAGCTATTTATAGCTGAACAAAGAAGATTCTAGCCCTCTTGCCTTGCTCTCCAAACTCTTAATCTCATCCAATCATTTCTTCAATCATTTGAGCTTCTATTGTGGCCGTTTGATCAAATTGTTTGGCATTCTTTGATGTGACGTTTGTGCTAGTTTTGTGAGTGTTTTAGCACAAAAACCTACATTCCATTGTGCTTTCTCCATTACTAACGTGGCTTTGAGCCTGAGAGAGGGCTAATGAATCTCTTGATTTGAATTTAATGACCCTGCCATTGTACTTGTAAGCTCTTGAATTGACTTCCTTGCCCATCAATTTCTATTTGCCTTTTGGTTTTAACTGCTTGGTGAAACGGGGGAGACGGGTGAATAGTAAAAGGGTTTTCACGCCCTTTTTCGACAGTTAAAAACTGTTATAGTTTTGGGATATTACACAAATAGTCCTTGTCTTTCTTTTCCCTTTTTCAAGTTATAAGTAACTTTCGGGAATTGCAAGTTTGGCCATTGTGGTTTGTTATAAGAGGAAATGGGCTAAGGTTTTGGGCCTAAAGATCCGGATAAGGCCCATTTGGGTTTTTCAGGCCCAATAAGCTTTCCTGGGCCCAATAAGGGAGGAGGGGACATTTTTGGACTTTTGTGAGAGTTGAGGGACCAAAGTGAAACATTTTGAGGATTTGTCCTTTTGTGTTGACTTTGTTTGACCTTTCATTGACTGAATTTGACTGAGGCTTGACTTTTCTGGCTTCGGCTTTGATTCTTTGGCTTCTTTTTGCACTCTTCTGATTCTCGTGTCCGTGTTTGCTTGTTTTTGACTGTTTTCTTGTGATTTTTGACTTATCCATACCTGCACACACAAAACACAAATACAAGCATAATTTTGCCATTTTTGGTCTGTTTTGGATTTATTTAGGTTATTTTAGGTACAAACGGATATGTGTATTCTACACTTATCAAAATTCCCCAAACTAAACGATTGTGTGTCCTCACGCAATATCACATGCCTTATAACCAAATACCTCGAAATTTCCCAAAACTAAACCTTTGAAAAGTAGCAAAGATTTTTGTTTGAGAGAGATAAGAGATCACAAGTTATAAAACACCCGATTTTCCATTTTCAAAGATTTTTTTCTTTTTATGATTTTTCTTGATAATTAACTACCTAACTACAACTTATTTGTGTTGACATAATGTATTGTTTTCATTACCTCATTGGTAACTTTTAGGATCATAGAACAAAAAGCACAATTAAGTGTCTAAAAGATAACTTCATCATCCCCGATTTTTCACTTTTCCCATGCTAAGCTTAAAAATAAGATCACTGCTAACTACGAACTAAGATGCTAAGACTACTTATAATTACAACTTGTGAATTCCTCTTCCCGACATAAATCATATATTACTTGATAGTTGGACAGGCTCATACACCTGCCACTGTAGACACTGAGTCTGAGCCAGAGGAGGCTCCCTTAGAGACAGAGGAGTTTGAGGCTTCTAAGCCATCGGACACTAGGATCACCTCATCACATTCCTCAGCTTCATCAGATTCCATCGCACCACTGTCACCTAATCACCCACTTACTCAGACTTTACCCACCCCTACACCCACCCGAGTTTCATTCGACCGTAGGACCGCACGTATGGCCATGCGTACTCAGCCGACCTTATCCCCGGGCATGTCAGCCCGAATTGTAACAACCATGACTTGAGCAGATTTAGTCAGACCATTGGTGTTGACTTATGTACTTGTTGCAATGTATGGTTTATGTGTTTTATAGGTGTTTAATGTGTGTGTTAATGTGGGAATTATGTGGGAGTTGGTACTCATCCCATTAGCGAAAGTCCGTCTCATGTGAGGATTGGAGTTTTTTGGATAATACCAAATTCGTATCACTTTTAAGTGACGGGAAATAATTATTGAGATTTGAAGCATTTTGTGGCGTTAATTGTGTAAGTATTAAGTTTGTACGTATTTTATGTGTACGTATTATGTATGTACGTATGAAAATAATAAGATTTAGTGTTAATGGAAAAAGAATGGCATATTGCATGCTATGCTACGTCAATAGTTGGATGGTTTCGTGTTAAGCATTTATGAGGAATGTGGCATTTTAGAAATGAAATAAGTGAGGGAAATATAGAAGTTTGTAGCAAACTTTCTAAAAATAGAAAGTGAATTTGGAAATGGAAGTTATATTTAGAAAGTAGTTTTTAAACAAAATGGTTTACGAAATTAGCTTAGGTTTTTATAAAAACTTAAGGTATTGAAGGTATTAATTAAATAAAATGAAAAAAAAAAGGAAAAAGGAAAAGAAAAAAAAGAAGTTTAAGTTGAAAACAAATTCTAGTTAAAATAGGATTAGGCTAACAATGCTTATTTAATAAAACCTAGCCTCATTTTTTTTCCTCCCCTTTTTGTTGTGCCGTGAGTTTCATCTTCTCAAAACCCTAGGAAGATCATTTTCAAGAGATAGGTCCAAGATCAATCAAGAGTGTTTGTTTAGGTGCTTGTAATCAAAGGTAAATACATTAAACCTCTTTAATTCTCTTAAATTTTATAGCTTAATTATGATGGATTTAGGTTTAATAAAAATACAGATTTATTATGTAATTAATGTTAATATGGTAATTAGATTTGAATTAGGAAGGAATCCATGCAATTTTAGGTTAGGGTTTGCATGGATTGATGTTATATTGATGAGCAGAATTTAGGTCAGATTGATTGACGTTTTTCTCCATGATGGAGAATGCAAATGACATGATTCTTTTTTTTAAACTGTATCATTTTGAATCTTCTTTTCAAAAAATCCGGCCTCAACAGTTTTTGAGGTCGGGAAGTCAATTAAATAATGGTTACAAGATTCGTTGTCAAAACTGTGTTTTCAGACGAATTTTGAGTCAACTTAAGTGAGGTGAAAACCCTACTTAAGAAGTGTTTTAAATTAAGCCCTTTTACATAAAGTAACTTTCATATGTCTATTAAGAAACCCTAAAAGGGCTAAGGCTAAATTAATTTTAAGTGGGGTTTTGAAGTCGAAAATTTTTAGTGTGCAATCAGATCCGAAAGTGACCAGTTTGTAAGTTTAATTTTCAAAGGTATACTTATGCATTGAATGGATGTATGGGCTTTTGAGGGAACTTAATATACACATGTGGGGTCATGTGTGAATTTTTGTGGGAATTATGGATACGTTTTGGGATGGGTTTTAGGTCGTGCAAGTTGGGTAAAAATTCTGCATTTGAGCAGAAAGTTGTAAGTGTTTAACATAAAAGTAAAAAGTAAATAAAAGATATACTAAAGATATAAAATAATGGTAGAGAGTCTTTACCATTAGTAAAAGATGATATTAAGTCCATCATTAGGGTTGTTATATTGGATTAAGCGTTTAGCCTACCGATGGTAACATGAGCTTTTATTGTGTATAGTTTAAGGAAGGAGTTTGTGTTACTTGTAGCTGCGCAATCTGGTGAGTTTCATAGCCCCTCTTTTCTTATGATTTTATTGGGGTGAAAATGATGCAAATGGTTTGAAATGTTGAAATGACCACACACACTATATACTAGAGATAACTACTGGTTGGTCTTAAAAGCTGGACTTTACGGCTATATGTGTATGTGCTAAAGGTATTGTGATCTAATCTGGTCAAATAGAGCCGGTTGGCTTGGATCAGTGGGCTCACGTATCCTGCCCCTTTTGATGTGTTGTTGATTGTGATCAATGGAGTCATGACTTGGGTCGAGGGCACAGCCTGCCCCCCTCTGGATTGTTTGTTGATCAGGGGTAACTCGTTCCTTACCCAAATGTGATTGGTTTTGTTGTTTTGGCATGTTAGCCTGTATGGATCATTCGTTTATTTCCATGCAATGTTTTCTTTTATCACAAATAATTGTTGGATAATTTTAATTCGTTGTCCTTAAACTAGACCTCCACCAACTTTCTTGTTGACGTTTTGAGCATCATTTTTAGTATTCGTTTTGAGACTAATGAGGCCCTAAGGAGAAGTTGATAGAGAGACCGAGATCAGGTCTTTGGATTGGTGGAGTTCTTCTTCTCTACTATCTCTCTCTTTCGATTAGACTTATGTACTGCAGGGATAATTTAAGTATGAGATTGATTTACTTTTTATGTTGGATTTATGCTTTTGCGTGTATGACATACGTAATAATGCAAGACTCATTTATCTTTGTTGGGTATTGTTATGACCACATAGGTCCCCCCTTAGTTGTTTTCTTTTCCTTTTTAGTATCTCTATAGTAGACGCCATTGTGTTGTAACGATATCCATGAAGTTACACCTCGTGCTTCCGCCTTGGCGGGGTGTGACAATATTACTGGTACAAATTTATGTTGACGATATAATATTTGCATTAACTAATACTGCCATGTGCGATGAGTTTGCTAATCAGATGACCAATAAGTTCAAGATGTCGATGATGGGGCAAATCTCATTCTTTTTAGGATTACAAATATCTCAAAGTCCCAGATGCATCTTGATAAACCAATCTAAATATGCTTCTGAAATTGATAAAAAATATGGTTTGCATTCTACTGATTATGTCGACACACCCATGATTGAAAACAAGAAACTGACGAAGATCTTACAGGGAAACAGTTTGATGCTACAATTTTAAACCGTGCAGTGAATTTGTATCCTTAATGTATCTTACATCCAGTAGACCTGACCTTAACCACGCTGTCTGCTTATGTGCCCGGTATTAGGCTAAGCCTATCTCTCTATCTCTCTCTGCACTTACTAGCGTTGAAAACGTATCTTTCGATACCTTAACGAACCATTAACATGGGACCATGTACTCGAAAGGATACCGTTATGGTCACTCACACTTATGCAATGTCGAATCACGCGGGGTTTAGGACACAGACGTATACATCGGGAAGCGCTAAGTTCTTAGGTGACAAACTTGTTAGCTGCTCGTCAAAGAAGCAAAAGAGCACTGCTATCTCGAGTACAGAGGCTGAATATAATGCCTTATGCTATAATGTTCTCACAAATCCTAAGGATGCGTTCATAAACTAACAAACTATGGTTTTAAATTTCAATAAGATTCCCACTGTAGATACGACAACAAGAGTGCGTATGCTTTATGTTGCAACAATGTTCAGTCATTCAAGAGCTAAGCACATCTATATTTGCACCATTTTCATAAAGGAGTCAATGTGGAAGAAGTGGAATCAGTGGAACTATACTTTGTCCGGACTGAATACCAACTGGCTGACATCTTTACTAAACCGTTGCCTCGAGAGATATTTAACTTCTTGATCGATAAGCTTGGTATGAGAAGCATGTCTCCAGAAATGTTGAAATGTCTGGCATAGGTAACTCATATCCTGTATATATATACATATGAAAACATAAAAAATCCAAAAAGATTTTCCTTTTATAAAATTTTACAAAAACAAAAGAAAAAAATCAAAAAAATATAAAAATATGTATCTCTGACGTGTCTTCTGAAAATCGATAACATTTAGGGCCTTAGAAATGTCATTCAATAATGATACGAGGCTGTAAATGAAGTTCGAGCAGAAGTTTCAAAACATGCCAAAATGGATTGCTATTATTTCAGATAGCAACCCGGTCATCATCTTAAAGGCAAGTATGTCGTCAAAAAGACAACTTGACCTCATAACTGAGAATTAATTTTCTCTCGGGAATGAATTACTTTATATTCATTCAAAGGCTTGTGATTATTTTGCATCACAACCCGTGCTTCTATAAAATCCGTAAGTGTATGTTCAGTGGCTTAAAGTGTCAAAATAAGAGAACTCTATTGTCCCTAATGGTGGTTGATTTTCAAAATCTACAATAAACATCTTTTAGATTCAATCCCAAATCATCATTTTTTCTAAGACAATTTAGATCCATCACTCAATAAGCGATCGATACAGCTCTTTCAATAGAAAATGGGTCATTATTTGAGGGGGAGAAACTGTCAAAATCATCTTCTTCATAATTAATAAGGTTTCAATCGGAAAAGGTTTTAATGGTTTCGGTTGAATAATTAAAGGGAAGTTGATTAATTTCAACCTATTGACTTTATTTGATATACTTTAATCTTATATAGGTATTAATGCATACTGTAACTATTTACACTCTTGTTTTACCACAACCTAGGGACTATGTTGACCATGTGCTAATACTTGTATTTGCCTTAGGATAAGTTTTAAGAAAATTTGTTGTGCTATTAAACCTCAGGGGGCATTTTTGCCAAATCTCAAAAGATTTAAACAAATAACACCCCTTTTGCCCCGTTCCTTATTCACACGAACAAGCACACTCTCTCAACCCTTTAAACCTCCATTGCTAAAATTCAAGACCTTTAAGAACTCGACCTTTCTCGTTTTAATCTTAAGGTACTCACGTGTTAATGCTATCATACCCATTTAATCAGACCAAACCTTTGCATCTCACTCGAAAAACCTAAAATTGACCTAATTTTCATCATCACTTAAAAGTGTGTAAAAAGTTAAATTGATAGAGTGATTTTGGTCTATTGAGGGTCTAGATGGTGTGCTTAAAACAGTTTTTAAAGGGGTTAACTCTTTCATGGGTTTCGAGTGATTCTTGATGTCGAACAAAGTGATAATGGGTTAAAAACTTCAAAATGTACATAGGTTTGGGTTTAAGACTTGTATATTGATAGGTTGAGTGCATTTGAGTGATTGGTTGCATGCTTACATGATAAATCTTGAAATTTATGAGGTTTTGAGCTCATATAGGTCGAACGTGGCTTAAGTTAAGATTTTTTTAATTTGTGCTTTAAAGATATTAGAATAATATATTGATGGTATATGATCATGTCTAAGTGAACTTAGAGGCTTAAAAGGGTGATAATTGTTTGTGTAAAAATCTGTATAGGCGATCTATACATATAGAATTTTATAACAGGCGATCAATACATATTGAACTTTACTCAGGCGATTAATACACAAGTTCACATAGGCGATCTATACAGAAAATCAACTCAGGCGATCTATACATGTTTAATTACAACAGGCAATCAATACATGTTTAATTACAAAACTCTATCGATCCATACATGTATAAATTACAGACAGTCTATTATACATGCTTAATAACGAACAGCGATCTACACACACAGACATTACAACAGGCGAACTATTACACACACCCTTAAATAGTCGATCAATAAACATTATCCTAAGGCATACATATAATACTATGATTTTCCTAATCGAATTAATACTAGTATATCTTGAAATTCGACCTCAAAACCTTATCTAAGTGTAATTTAATCCTATCATTGTCATTGATAGTGAATAAGTTAGGTTAAATTATCCTTAGAAATCTTAAGTGTTTGCCTTGATTTCATATAGTTGCCTATAAACAAAGTGTGTGTATTAGAGATGTGTGTATCTTGGATGCTTGTTGTATCAGTAATTTGCATTGTTTTAGTTGTTATCAATTTGTTGCCCTTGTATTTTATGAACACCTCATGAATTTAGCAGGTTTATTCAAACCGTTAGTATTGACTAAGTGCCTGTTACAATAATTATGGTGTATGTAATTACTGTGTGTTTAAATGACACACATATGTTGGATATGTGAGGTATTGGTAATCAATCTATAGAGTAGTGATCATCTCATGAGATTTGTAATGGTGGTGTGAATTGGTTGAATTCCTTCGTGTTCACTTTTGAGTAACAAGAGAAAATGATTATTGAGGATTAAATCGTTTCTGAGTAAAATGTTAGTATTGTTACTTATATTGTATTTAATTGTTAGTGAATAAAAAAAAGATTTAGTTTTAAAGAAAGTTATGGTTAAGGAATAATGTGGTTAAATATAAGGAAGATGGTAGTAAACTTTCCATATATAGAAAGTGAATTTAAAAATGAAAAGTTATTTTTAGAAAGTAGTTTTTCAAGCAAAATAGTTTAAAACAAATTAGCTTAAGTTTTTATAAAAACTTAGAGGTAAAAAATAAAATTAATTAATTAATAAAGAAAAGGAAAAAAAATATTTTTTTTAGGCATGAATAGTAAAATCCGAATTTTAGAAAATAAAAGGAAAAAGAAAAAGAAAAGGAATTGTATTTGGAAACAAATTCTAACTAGGCTTTATCTATAATTAATATTGTACCTATAAATACAACACAAATCCCAAACCCCCTGCCCCTTAACCTGTCGACCGAACCAAGAAGGAAAAAGAGAGAGAAAAAAAGTTAGGGTTCTTTGCTAAGGTATTTTTTTCTTTGTTTAATTTTAGTTATAAAATTTCAATTCTAGTAATCTAAACATGATGGACTAGGGTTTTAAATTAGGTTTTATAAATTAGGGTTCTTAAGTTTCTGAAAGTATATGATGAATAGATCATGTTTGATCATTCGTTTGATTTCTTACATGATTGGGGTTGTCGGTTAGGGCTCAATCTTTGGATATAGTCGTTATAATTCAGTTCAGAATTTTGGTCAGTCTTGTAGAGGTCATAAATCATTCATAATTTATCAAATAAGTATTTTACAACATACTGTAGATAACCTCAGACAGTCTACTTTTCAGAAAAGTTGGCCTCATGAGTTTTTATGGTCGGGAAGTGGGTTGAAAGGTCGTTACAAAATCAGTGTGTAAAACAGTAACGAATTTAAGTTTTGGTTTTGATTTTTCTAAAAATACTTAGACATCCAGTTAGAGGCTCTAAATCACGTGGAAGTTAGTTCATATATTGTGTGTGACCCCTGAAATTTTTCTATCCCTAAAGAAGTCAAAAGTGGGTTCCATCTAGTGGTCATAATACTTAAGGAGGTCAGATTCTGGACGAATTCTGGACACTTTGGACTAATGAATTTCTAAAGGGTATTTGTAAAAGGGTAATGGCTATGGGAGATCTATGAGGGGTTCATAAGACATATATGTAGCATGGTTAATTTCGGTTTGAATTATAAAAGTGTTTAAGTGGTACGTTTAGGACGTGTAACTGAGTATAAAATTCTGCTCAAAACCAGAAAATTTAAAGTGTAGAATTGAAGTGTAAATGGCATATGTAGGAGTTGAAAAAAGGTTAAATCAAGTATAGAAGTATGGTAGATAGCTTAGATATCCATCATAGTTGAGGTTACATCATATTGGGTAGAATACCTAAGTGATGGTAACTTATTGTGTGCTTATTTGATTAGATCATTCGTAAAGTTGTTTGTGAAACTTTTGTTGGAATCTTTTGGAAAGCTAAGCAAAGGTGAGTTTTCATAGCCCCTATTTTCTTATGATTTTATTAGGGTGGAAATGATGCAAAGAATTGTGGAGAATATTTGATCACAGTGATAAAGTGTTATCAGAAGGAGCATGGACTATACGTGACTATAATATGTTTATGTCTATATGTTTTGTGTTTAAATTAAGAATTGTAAAACAAAGTCAGGGGGAACAACTACGGTTAACCATGGCCTGTTTAGTGGAAGGTATTGTGGCCTAGCGGGCAGGATGGTTACTTTGAGAGTATCCACGGCCGGGGCTAAGGGGGTAACCACAGGGACCTTGGTACGATTGAGACGTCTTATAAATCGTTACTTTGGAAATCATGTAATTTGATTGTATTGGATAGATTTGTGTATGCTAAGCCAGTAGATTAGTTCAATTTATGTACCTGCAATGTTTTCTTTATTAATCACAAGTAAGGTATAATTAGATTTTAAAGGTTTGTTTTGCGTGTCTTAAACAAAGTGACTCACACCCCCAAGAAAAAAACCATTGTGGTTGACGTATTTAAGGCATCATTTCAGGTGAGCTTCAAGAGAAGATTGGGGTTAAGAGAAGTGGCCTAGAACAACCGCTAGATTGCATTGGATTCTCTCATAGTTTTTATGGTTTTTTTGAATGATTTTGTTGAATGTTATTTGATTTATTAGTTTGTGAGAATTGTTCCTTGTATTGGTGAACTCTTTTTCATTAATACAGGATGTTCGTCTTTTGTTTTTCGGTATTGCATGACACAATTGTGTCTTTTATTCCTTAGTTTATTCATTTAGTATTCTCTATTGTTGACACCTATTGAGTTGTGATGATATCCAAGATTTTACGCCTCGTGTTTCCGCCTTGGCGAGGTGTGACAGTTGGCATCACGACATATGGTTTAAAAAGAACTAGAGGATCTAGCCCATACGACTAGCTAAAGGTCCCTCATAATAGTTTGCATTTTAGGGCATAAAGTTGTTTGTGTTCGAATAACACCAAGAATGTTTCCCACTACCTAAAAGCTTTGAAATTTTTCTTTCTATTTTAAATACTACTATATAATAAGAAATTATATACTTTTTTTCATTATGGGGATCTAATAAAAATATACCCCTTTTGTTATTATTTTAAGTCATGTCTTCCTCTACCCTTAGTAGACAACGTTTGGGAGATTGTTTTACGCTCACAGGACTCCAGCTGAGTTATGGTTACTTTTGAGAGAGAAAATTCAAATCCAAGCGAGGCTAACGTAAGTATTTTATGTTTGGCTAACCTCGATGATTTGCTATAAATCGAGGATTTGCTTGTTTCTATATTAGGTCACGATGTGACTTCTGTTTTGTTTTTGCGATTGGGATTTAATGGTTTTTTAGATGGAGATATCATTTTGAGTTATATTTGATTATATAATAAGTGCTAATGTGGTAGAAGTTTGTTACATTGAGATTGTGGCTTGGAGTAAAGTATAAACGTGTTGAAAAAAGTGCAATTAAATTATGGACGCTAACCGAAAATTATCACGGCAACACATACTTGGACTTATTACTTTGAATTGCAGTTGATACATTGTTTGCTTGTATGAATTATGTAATGAGATGTAAGTCTGAGGTGTAGATGGTAGAGTGTAGAGTGATGTGAGATCCTGTCGATGGATGGTTGATGGTTAGAGAATTCTCTCCTTAACCTATTGGGCCGTATTAATTAAGGTTGGGTTTGCGTATATAGTAAATTTTCCCTTTCATCCTATGTTTGCCGATACAACGGATACCTATTGGCATTGTCGTCGAAAATGCGATTTCTTAAGTTGTTCGTTCGCTCGTTTGTCGTTTGAGATATCCAACGATATCCAACGCTCGTGTTGGTATTTTAGGGTGTTATCATAGAACTGGTGTTCTATGTTCTTCGTTTGGCGTTTTGATTGTTTTCCTTGTCTAAAGGTGATGATACTTTTTGGTTTGGTGCTAAGACCGTTGGTATAGATGAGTCCTTATGGTTTGTTTGGTTTGCAAGAGTTCTTGTCGTGTTCATTTTCAAGTAAATTAATATTCTAGTATTGGAATTCTTAAGGTATTTTGGGAGTCTATTTTGCTATCATGATGTTTTTTTTGTTGTGAGTCATAAATTCCATTTGAAAGTAAATTTGTTGTAGCCGATACCATATTGTTTAGGTGTTAAAAACTTCTTTAAAAAAAATAAACTATATAAATAAAATGCAACACATTTTTTTAAAATCATCTTTTGATTCTTTTTATGAAAACAATAATTAAAATAAGTTTATAAAAAAAATTATTTAAATTTATTTTTACACTTAAAATTATTTGCATTATTAACTAAGGTGATTCTATTGTTTTAAAATGATTGGTATAAGGTTATGAGGGAAAGTTTCCTTGGGTAAAAATTGGTTTTGGTACAAAGGTTCTTCATCTTTTAATTAATGGGTCGTGGTACGTGGTATTATTCGTTGCGGGTGTTTCTAGAAATCGTTGATGTGTTTGTTAGGTCGGAGGTTCGTTCTTCTTGTCGACGTTTACATTCGGTTGATTCTTTTTTTTGGAATCGTGTGATTTTTGGGTCCATACCAATTGGTGCATGTGAAGTTTGAAATTTCCTCATGGCATGGTGCTAGAGTTGATGTTAGGACGTGTCTTCTGGGTGGTGCGATTGATGGTAGCGAAGCGAATAGAATTATTCGCGATTCCAAGTTAGAATTTGAGAATTCTCGTTTTACTTAGTACCTCTTAGTTATGGGAGCGTTGATGTAGCCGTATGAGAGAATTAGTTGTTGAGGCATAAGGCTGGGATGGTATGCCACAAGAAGGTAGTTAAATTACCTTAGTGAGCTATAAAGTGTTTAAGGTTCGTGAGGAAACGAACTAAAGAGGATGCGAGGTCTCGTAGGAGTACCAAAGCATATGAGTCGAAATTTAGTGATACTTTAGTAGTATGTGAGCTTCTCAAAGTGTTTCTCAGGATTTAGTGGGTTTTACCCCTCATCGTAGAATAGGATTTTGTATGGAATTATTACAAGGAGCGACGCCGATTTGCGAAGGCTCGTGTCGTTTGACGTTTTTAGAAATGCAAGAGGTGTGGAACGATTGCAGGAGTTACAAGGTGAGGGTTGGTTCGAATGGCAACTTGTTGTGGGAAGCGTTTGTATTTCTTGGTAGGAAGAAAGGTGGGTAGTTTGGAATGTGCATAGATTATCTCAAGAAGAGTGAGATAAAAAAATTCGTATGTGATGTCACCAATGGAGGGTGCACAGAGATGACGTAGCTAATATATTTTGTTTAGGATGCGTAATGGACACGTTAAAGTTTACGGCTATGCCTTCTGGGTTAACCAATGCACAAGCGGTTTTCATGGAGTTAATGAGGCGGGTGTGCATGGCCGTATATAGACAAGCTAGATAACGTATATACACCGACGATATTTTAAACCGACCCGAAGTCTAAGGAGGAGTAGAGTAAAGCGAGTCGCACCGGTGAATATGATCATGGGAGTTCATGAATGAAGAGAAGATGTACGTGAAGTTTTCCAACAACGTGGAAGCGGAGCAAAGAGGAAGCTATCTAGATGTGGAGGAATCAAATGGGTAATGAGCCGATCTTGGCATTGCCTCGAAGTCAGACGATCTTCGTAGTAATATTAATGACGAATCGAAAGCAAGGATTTTGGAAGCAAGCTTGGAAAAGGGAGAAGGTGATATGCTTTAACGTCGCGCCAACTAAGGTTTTCTTATGAAGTGATTTGCCTGGCTAACGTGGTAGGTTTTGCCTTATAATGCTAGAGGCATTAAGTGAACGAGACATGCAGAGTAATCTATACGGATCATGAATGTCTCCAACACACTTTTAATCGGAAGGATTGAACATGAGGCAAAGATGATGAATGGATGTTATTTAGTGAGTTTGATTTCAAGGCCAAGTACCATCTGGAACAAGCAAATAATATGTGTACCATGGAATAGGAAGAAGGAGTAAAGCCAAGAATGAGTTCGAGCTAGATTTATGACAATCCGATCTAGTTTTGAGAAAAGGATGTTGGTGGTATAAGATAAGATGTCCAAAGCAAAGAACGCGTCAACATAAGATGTTGCGTGGCTTGGACCAACGAGTGTGAAAAGATGGAGAGTGGTTCATATTGGTTAGACAAGGTTTGGACCTCCATTAGGAGAGATGTAAGGACCTTGGCTATTGAAGAGGCGTATATGACAAAGTATTCTAGTCCATCCCTGAGAGCTGATTACGGTGTTGTGTGGTTTTTTAGGTTAACTAATCGATGTGAGTATCAATGGTCTTCCAGGATTGTTTTCTACGACCTGAAATACCTGAGTAGAAGTGGGAGAAGATAACTATGGATGTTATTGCTAAGTTACCAAGTTTGAGTAGTAGATACGATGCGATTTGGTGTAGTCAATAGACTAACTAAGTCACCCCATTTCTAGCTATGCTTAGGACAAGTATGGTAATTTTTTAGAGGTAATTGGAATACTCCCTTTCGTGGAGATGAATTGTGTCCCAAGGGGGAATTAACATACGCGGAATAAAATTGCTGAAGCACTGTTAGTGAAAGGAATGTAGGTTACCATTTTATGGGCCGTAACTGGAGAGAGAGAGAGTTGAATGGATCGAATTTGTACAAGAAACAACCACAAGAATAATGTAATACAAAAGGCTTGAGGTAGCCAAATTGTTAAAGAGATAGCATGGTAGCGTGGGAAACTTTTTGAATTAATTGCTGTAGGTTATGGTGGTTGAAGTCTCACCTTGGAGAGGTGTAAACGTTTGGAAAGAAAGACAAGTAGACCCGGGTTATGGTAGAACATGTGAGATCTTTGGATATATTGGGCCTACAGTTCGGTTGAGAATTTCTGTCTTATGAGCTGAGTATCAGAAAATTGGATTGAGAGGTGCTGAAAGTTTGAGTAAACCTAAGATTAGCATGGATTCTTTAGATACTTGAGCTTGTAACAATCTTATATCTACATTTCTTGACATTCTTGTTTGATGAGTTGCGAGGTATAAGAATATAATACACGTTGTTTACAAAACTTAAGGGTTTTTAATAAGTTTTCTCGATGACTGAGCGAGGGTTACATGGTATGGGATCTTCTTATCAAGTTTGGTTGTTGTGTTAGCAATTGCACCCTTAGTGGGGCTAAGAAAAGGTCATTACAGTTGGATTCGGATTTTAGAAGTTAAGTTCAAGGTTAAGTTTGACAAGACTCATTGTATTGTCAAGGAACCGATGTGTTGTGGACCGAGAGGTCATCGAGCTAAAAGCGTAGTATGATAGAAATTAGTGAAATTATAATGGAATTTGAAACATGGTCCCTGACTTACTTAGAACGCAAAGCAACAAATAAGGCTAATGTCCTCCGTTGTATGGTCGATAGTGTCTAATGCCTCGAGTAGTTAAATCTCGGACGAAATATTTTCTCAAGGTGTGGATACTATGACAACCATGACTTGGATCATTTGGTCAAGACCGTAGTGTTGACCTAAATGTATCTGTTGCAATGTATGGTTATGTGTTTATACGTGTTATATGTGTTTGTGTGGGATATGTGAGATTGGATAATCAATCCATTGAGCGTGATCGTCTCATTGGGATTAGATTTGTGTTGAATTTTGTGGAGTTCAATTTGTTCACTTTTGAGTGACAAGGAAATGATTATTGAGATTTGAGCATTTCCATGTTAATTGTGTAAGTAATTATACGTATACGTATTTTTGTGTTAGTAATTTAAGATATAAGTTTAAGTTTTAGAGGTTAACTGTAGAGAAATGAGTTATTTGATGAAGAAATTTCATTTAATCACTTATATGAAATGGAATTGATTGGGTATTTTTAAGAATTGTTTTGGTTAATATGGGAGTCTAGTGATGGATTAAAATGGGAACGGGTCATTTGTGAAAGAAATCGAGTTGTTAAATAAGAGAGTTTGTTGGTAAACATCCATATAAGAAAGTGAATTTGAAAATGAAAAGTATTTTTAGAAAGTAGTATTTCCAAGCAAAATGGATTTTAACAAATTAGCTAGGTTTTTATAAAACTTAAGATATAAAGATAATTAATTAATTAATAAAAAAAAATATTTTTTTAGGCATGAATAGTAAAATCCAAAAATTAGAAAAGAAAAAAAAAGAAAAGAGTTTGAATTGAAATCAAATTGTAATTAGATTTATCTAGGGATTTTCTTGTGGCCTATAAATACCAAACTAATCCCAAACCCTTCCCCTCATTTGTTCGACCGAATTCAAAAGCAGGAGGAAAGAAAAAAAGTTAGGGTTTTCTTTTAAGGTAAATTTTCTAATCTTGTTCAATTCTGGTTTTAATTTTTTCAATTCTAGTAATCCAACATGATGGATTAGGGTTTTAAATTAAGGTTTATAAATTAGGATTTATAAATTAGGGTTCTTAGGTTCCTGGAAGTTTATGATGTATAGGTCATACTTGATCATTAGTTTAATTGTTTACATGATTGGGATCGTCGGTTAGGGTTTAATCTTTGAGAAAGTCCGTTTAATTCCCTGCAGAAATTTAGTCAATTTGTGGAGGTCATATCTCGGTCATAAAAGATCAAATAAGTAAGTGTTTTTTACAACATGACTGGAGATTAACCTCAGAGAGCTACTTTCCAAAAAGTTTGGCCTCATGGAGTTTTTTATGGTCGGGAAGTGGTCAAATGGTCATTATACAAAACATTGTAAAACAGTGACGAATTTCAGTTTTTGATTTTATTTTTCTTAAAGTACTAGACATTGATTAGAGGCGTTCTAAAACATGTGGAAGTTAATTTCTTTTATTCTGGTGTCCCCTGAATTTTGGCTAAGGTCATAGTGAAGGTCTAAGTTGGTTAACCAATGTCATGACTTTAGAAGGTCAGATTCTAGACGAAATCGGGACATATTGGATTAAGTGAATATTATAAGGTATTTGTTAAACAAGGGTAATGACCTTTGGAGAGTACTAGAGAGTTTCATAAACCATGAAGTAGCATGATGAATTTTTTGGATTGAATTATGGAGAGTTTTAAGGGTGCGATTAGGACCGTAAGTGAGTGTAAAATTCATGCTCTAAAAACGCCGAAACTTAAAGTGTAACAGTTGAAGTATAATGGCATATAAAAGAGTTTGGAAAAGGGAGAAATCAAGTATAAACTATGTATAACTTTATATATCCATCATAGTTGGAGTTACTGATGATTGGTTTGAATTCCTAATTGGATGGTAAGACTTATTTGTGTGCATAATATTTTTTAGATTATCCGTGAAGTGTTTAGTGAAGCTGTTGTTGGATCTTTTGGGAAGCTAAGCCATACAAGTATGATTTCATAGTCCCCACGTTTAAATATTTTTTACATTGGGATTGAAATGATGCTAATTTTGAATTGCTGTGATTATGTGTTTTTTACTTTCATTGGACGTTAGGGATTGCTATATACGTATTGTATGCATGCTGAATGTGGTTTACTTGCATGTTCTATATGACAATGTCAATGTGTATTGATTTGGGATCGGGGATACACCTACTCAATAATAGTGGAAATGGGAATCGGAGGGTGACTGCCTACCCTGTATTGTTTGGTCCATGGCCTAAGGTATAAGCTCAGCAGGTAGACTTTTAGGTGCGTGAGAGTGACATATAGGATCGGGGTAAACGTTCCTACCCAGATTGTTGAAATGGATCGGGGTAACGTTCCAACCTATATGTGGCTTTGCTTGTTAGTCATAAGTTCATATTTGCATAATTGACCAATATAGTTTTGATAATCGCAGTAATATGGTTTTGACAAAAGGTTTATAATGTGAGAGTCTTAAAACCTATGACTCTCACCACCGTTGTGATGGGACGTTTAAGCATCATTTTCAGGTGAAGCTGAATGGTGTTTAGATGAGCGAAGTGGGCTTAGAAGAACCGTAGGATGCTTGGTCGTTATTTATGCTTTCTGTTTTGAATAAATGCGTTTGCATGAATTGTTTGGATAATGTTTTTGCAATTTCTTAACTTATTTGACGAGACCATCTATTCCATCAATAAAGACGCCTTTTAATTGTTTTTTGTAGTTATAGGTATTGTTATGACACTATTGTGTCCTAAACTTTACTTATTGTATGCATTTTAGTATTCTCTATATAGACACCATGTGTTATGATGATATCTATTCTTGTTTACGCCTCGCGTTTCCGCCTTGGCGGGGTGTGCCATTAATGTCCAAAAAACTGGGTTTGGGATATGGTTTCACTAAAAAGGCATGCTTTGTATGTGGTAGCTTTAGTCATCTTATTAGAGATTGTGACTTCCATGAGAAAAGAATGGCTAAACAGGTTTAATTGGACAAAAAGAAGGTGTAAGGGTACAGGTCAAGGGAGAATAGACTAGGTTGAACAATGTTCAAATATTGAATCATCCAAAACAAGTGATGATCTAAAGAGCATACTAGCTACCACTGGCATATTTCCAGTTAATACTGGCTAAGACAAATCTTTCTAGTTAAGACACAACAACTATAACTGCTAGGAAAATAAATACGCTAGAACCCATTAATAAATTAAAAATCAGACCAAGAAGTAACTTTTATAAGTCTCATTCACCTATTAAAAAGCCATCTAATAGAACAACAACACCAAAAGCAAATTTTGCAAATCATAAAGTAAATACTGCTGAGGATAAAAACAGTAGTGCTTAAGGTGGGCAATAGGGAAACTACTGTATATGAGCCCCTCAAGCAGGTTTTGTAATAAGATCCAAAAGACATTACTGGACAAAGTCTCCAAATACAAAGTAGATCAAACGCTATTAAAAATGTCAATTCATAAAGATCGTACTAGCAAACCCAAGTCAGCAATGCTTGGGACCCTAAGAGAAACTAATTTATTTATTTGATGTCAAGATGATCCACAAAAATCTTTAATAGAAAAAACAAAGGAATGTGATAGTGGATGTTTCGGCACGATGACTGGAATAAAGCCTACCTTGTTGAAATATCAATGACTAGAATGTGGTGCCCCTGTTGCTTTTGGAGAAGTAAAGTCAAATAACTTGGTAAAAAGTAAATGCGTAACAATAACTATCATAGAACGTTAGATTTTGAGAGATGTGGTACTTTGTGCAAGAAACTAAAGCAATTTCATCTCTTTTTTTTTGTGTCAAAAATGTGTGACATAAAGAACAAGGTTCTCTTCACTGACTCTGATGTCTTTGCTTCGTCCTGACTTTAAGTTTGCCTGATGAAAATCAAGTATTACTTAGAGTCCCCAGACAAAACAATATGTATAGTTTCAACCTAGAGAAACTTTAGCTTTCATTTTAGTATTCTCTATAGAGACACCGTGTGTTGTGATGATATCCATTCCTGTTTACGCCTCGTGTTTCCGCCTTGGTGGGGTGTAACATTGTATGTGGTAGCTTTAGCCATCTTATTAGAGATTGTGACTTCCATGAGAAAAGAATGGCTAAACATGTTAAATTGAACAAACAAAAGGGTAAGGGTACTGGTCAATGGGAGAATAGACCAGTGTGAAACAATGTGCAAAGATTGAATCACCAAAACAAGTTTGTTCCAAAAGCAGTACTAACTAAAACTGGCATATTTCTAGTTATGCTGCTAGACAAAATCTTTCTAGTCAAGCAACAACAACTAGTACTGCTAGGAAAGTTAATACTGCTAGACCCATTGTGAATGAAATTAGACCAAGAAATAACATTTATAAGTATCATTCAACTATTAGAAGGCCATTTAATAGAACAACAACACCAAAAGCAAATTTTACAAGTCATAAAATAAATACTGCTGGGGACAAAACAGTTAGTGCTGTTGGGGGCAATAGGGAAACTGCTGTTAAGGCCTCAGCAGGTTGTAATTGGAGATCCAAAAGACACTACTGGAACAAAGTCTCCAAATACAATAGTGGATCAAACTCTAGTAAAAATGTCAATTCTAAAGATCCACTAGGCAGACCCAAGTCAGCAATGGCTTGGGTCCTTAGAGAAACTAATTTCTCTTATTTGATGTGCAAGATGATCCACAAAAAGCTTTAAAGAACAAAGGATTTGTTGATAATGGATGTTCCAGGCACATGACTGGGAATAAAGCCTACCTTGTTGAATATCAAGACTATAATGGTGGTCCTGTTGCTTTTGGAGGAAGTAAAGGTCAAATAACTGGTAAAGGTAAAATAATAAATGGAAAGTTAGATTTTGAGGATGTGTACTTTGTGAAAGAACTAAAGCAATTTAATCTCTTTTCTGTGTCACAAATGTGTGACAAGAAGAACAAAGTTCTCTTCACAGACTCTGAATGTCTTGTGTTGTCTCCTGACTTTAAGTTGCCTGATGAAAATCAAGTATTACTTAGAGTCCCCAGACAAAACAATATGTACAGTTTCAACCTAGAGAACATTATTCCTACTGGAGGTTTAGCTTGTTTGATTGCAAAGGCCACAGTTGATGAATCTAACAAATGGCATAGGAGGCTAGGTCATGTAAATCTTAAAAATTTAAACAAACTTTTGAAGGGAAACCTTGTAAGAGGTTTACCTTCAAAGATTTTTCAAAATAATCACACCTGTGTTGCTTGTCAGAAAGGAAAGCAACACAAGGCCTCCTGTAAGGCCAAAGTAGTGAGCTCTATTAGTCAGCCCTTACAGCTTTTACATATGGACTTATTTGGACCCACATCTATAAGGAGCATAAACCATAAGACTTATTGCCTTGTTATCACTTATGATTTTAACAGGTTTAGTTGGGTGTTCTTTTTAAGAACTAAGGATGAAACTAGTGGAATCCTTAAGGACTTTATAAGACAAATTAAGAACCAATTAAATCAAAAGGTTAAAACTATTAGATGTGATAATGGTACAGAATTCAAGAACAGAGACATTATTGAATTATGTGGGTCAAAAGGGATCAAGAGGGAATATATTAATGCCAGTACTTCACAACAAAATGGCGTTGCTGAGAGGAAGAACAAGACCCTAATTGAGGCTGCTAGAACAATGCTAGCAGATTCATTTTTACCTAACACTTTTTGGGCTGAAGCAGTTAATACTGCTTGCTATTTCCTTAATAGGGTGTTAGTGACCAAGCCTCAAAACAAGACACCTTATGAACTTATAACTGGTAAAATACCAATCATAAGCTATATAAGACCTTTTGGGTGCCATGTGACCATCTTGAATACCATTGACCACCTGGGCAAGTTTGAAAAAAAGTCTGATGAAGGGGTTTTAGTTAGGTATTCTCTAAATAGCGCTTTTAGTGTATACAATTTAGAAACCATGAGGGTTGAAGAAAACCTGCATATAAACTTTTTAGAAAATAAACCTAATGTTGCAGG
This sequence comes from Tanacetum coccineum, assembly GCA_026074375.1. Lineage (NCBI taxonomy): Eukaryota > Viridiplantae > Streptophyta > Magnoliopsida > Asterales > Asteraceae > Tanacetum > Tanacetum coccineum. Next base: position 1,958 of record BQNB010104513.1, on the reverse strand, counting down.
GAAATGACCTAATTGACTGTTTGATCTTGATTATTTAACTGATTCAATGAACTATCAGCCTGTTACCGCAGAGAATAAAGCTAACAAAACTGCAAGTCCAAAAGAAGCTAATCATAATGCAGGTACACAAGATAATATTGATGCAGAAAACTCTGATATGGAAGCTGAACCTACTCAGTAATACTTTGTACTGCCATTGTGGTCTTCTTATACTTCAACAGTCAAGAGCTCAGAAGCAAAGAATGGAGATGAAAAGCCTAATGGGGATACTGGTCCAAAGACAAATGAGGAGCCAAAAGATCAGGAAGATCAAGCCTTTTTGTAGGAGCTTGAAAGGCTTAAAAGACAAGAAAATGAGGCTAATGATGCAGCTGAAGCTTTTAGAAAGGAGTTTGCTCAATGTACTAAGGATTTGCTTCTTCAAGCAGGAGCTACTTGAGCTACCAGTACTAACACAGTTAATACTGTTAGCACACCAATTAGTAATGCCAGTCCTTTAAGAGTTTTTAGTGCTGGTGTACCTGATCTACCCAGCAATGACCAAGATGATTCTCAAATACATGCTCTTGAGGAGATTTATGACAATCCAAGTGATGGAATTTTTACCAATACATCTTATGACGATGAGGGTGTAGTGGCTGACTTCACTAATTTAGAAACCACTGTGAATGTTAGTCTTATTCCCACATCAAGGATACACTCCATTCATCCTACAACTCAAATTCTTAGAGATCCAACCTTAGCAGTTCAGACAAGGAGCAAAGTGAACAAAAGTTCTAGAGCTCATGCTTTTGTTCGCTATATTCAAAAGCAGAGAAGAAATAATCACAATGATTTCCAGCACTGTTTGTTTGCTCGCTTCCTTTCTCAGATTGAACCCAAGAAGATATCTCAAGCTCTTTGATAAGTGTAGAATACACATATCCATTTATGCTTAAAATAACCCAATTAAACCAAAAACACAGTAAAAAATGGCAAAAATATACTTGTTTCTGTGTTCTGTGTGCAGGTACGGATATACCAGAAATCACAAGAAAACCATCAAAAACAAGCAAACACGGACACGAGAACGTAAGAGTATATAAAAGCCGGAAGCCAAAGCCAGAAAAAGTCAAATCTACAGTTAACACCAGTCAATCTTGGTCAACAAAAGTCAACAAGACCCAAAGTTTTTCAAAATAATCCCTCAACTTTCAGAAAAGTCCATAAATGGCCCCTCACCTCCTATTGGGCCCTAGAACCCTTAATGGGCCTAAAAACCCTAAATTACCATACCCGGATATCATTTAGCCCAAAAGCCCAAACCTTAAGCCCAATTCCTAAATCCATTCACCTTATACTAAACCACAAGGGCCAGTTTTGCAATTTCCAAAACTTAATTATAACTAGAAAAGGAGAAAACAAAGAGAGGGACTAGTCTTGCATATAGGCCAAACTTTAAAACGTATTTACCCCTTTCAAGTTAAAAAATGGGCGGGTAAATTTGTTAACACTATTCATCGTCCCTTCCGTTTCACCAAGCTGTTAAAACAAAGGGCAAATGGAAATTGAAGGGTGAAAATGGTAATTCAAGTGGTCCTCTACATGATGGAAGGGTTAGATTAGTCATCTCCAAGCTCTCATTAAGTTCACTCAAGCAAAGAGCCACGTTGGATAAAGGAGAGCACAAGAGATGGAGGGATTTTACACTAGAACCTCTCACAGAACTAACACAAATGTCTCTATCACGGATTGCCACGCTGGCAATCCGTGTGAAATGGAATATGATCCAACGGCTCCCAATGATTGATACAATGAATGATGATGATTGAAGGATTGGAGAGCAAGGCAAGAGGACTGGAAGCTTCATCTACAGCCTATAAAAAGGCCTCACTATCACACACTGATAAGTGCTTAATTACACATATCTTTTACCTCTAAAAAACGAGCTTAAATGACCAAAAACAGACAAAAACTGC
>BQNB010104512.1:0-23800 GCA_026074375.1 Tanacetum coccineum | reverse complement strand
CAAAATCATCCCATGTAGCGACTTTCGTCTCGGCACATCCCAACCTTGCGGCTAAGTGACCAGGCTTATGACACCCCACAGAGACTAGTATCGGAATTCACGGACCTTAGTTTCAAAAACTCTCAGGTTTCCTATATATACATAGCTTATTTACAAACTTAAAATGAAATAGTCAAATTTCAAAAGCATATTTAAATTTAACAAAAAGAGATCTATTTATTAATTCAAACTTGATATTAAACATAACATTTATGCAATTGTAACCCTTGACCTTTTAGAAGGCTGCAACATCGGTTGTGAGCCGGCAAGATGCAGCAAACTTTTATCAGTCTCAGATTTTTATTCTTACTATGGGCTTTCTTTAGAAGGCTGTAACATCGGTTGTGAGCCGACAAGATACAGCAAACTTTTATAAGCCCGCAGTTTATAATTATTATATTTTTTTCATTTTTCATCATTTCAATTTTTTTTTACTTTATATAGAGAAGACTTCTTTTTGAAAATTTCAAGTATAAGTTTGAACTAAGACTAAATTTTTTTGCTATATACTACATAAAAATTATTGATTTAAGTTTAATTTCCAAAAATAGCACGTATCATTAATCCGGTTAGGAGCTTATGGGAGAAAAAGCCACAAATTACAATACACGAGCTCTTAAGATTTCCAAATAATCCTTGTTTAGCATCCCACTCATACTTAACTCTATCATTTTTTGTTCTTCGCGAATTTCCGCGAAAGCTTAGCCTAAAAGTTAAGGAACAAGTTAGAGCTCAACACGCTCGATCAGGTCAAAATTTATTCTTATTCTACCTAGTAGGAAAGTCAAAATTGTGACAAAACACTTATTTTTGAAAAAATTTAAAATTTTTCATTTTAAAAAAAACATTTTGTGGGAAAACAGGGTACGTGAGAACAACGGGAAAAGGCAGGTCACATCATATCGAAGATATACTACCCCATACTAAAATTAAACATTGTCCTCAATGTTTCCTAGCCTAAGACTTAAAACCCCATACTAGAACTCAAAAAGTCAAATGCATAACCCGATAATAATCTTAGGATATCGGATTTCCCCAAACTAATTGCAAGCAAAGGCTAGGAAGCTCGAGTGGACCGGGACAAAACACCGAACACGAGAGTCTTCAGAAAATTTTAGGTCAATCCTACAAAAAGTCACAAGCACAAAAAACAAGGATCGGAAAAGTACAAGCCTCCTCACATCACAATAGAAATAAGAAAGAAGAAAAATGGATAAACATGAGGTGCCTCCCACGAAGCGCTTTGTTTTTGGTAACCGAGTCACATAGCTTGACTCGATCCCCGAAATTCACTCATCCTTGGAGAAAGTTTGGAGATCCTGGACTACCTTGGGTGGTAAGTCCCCTCCGAAGTAATGCTTCACACAATGACCATTCACCTTAAAGTTTGGACCATCGGGTTGAGATAACTCGATGGTTCCGTATGGAAAAAATTTGGGGATGGTGAAAGGTCCTGACCAACGAGTTTTAAGCTTTCCCGAGAATATCTTTAGACGAGAGTTGAAGAGTAAAACTCGATCACCAACATTAAAAATGCGATTTTTGATCTTAGAGGTGTGAAGCTTCTTCGTCCTCTCTTTATATATCAAAGAATTCTCGTAAGCTTGATCACGAAGCTCATTAAGTTCATTATGTTGAAGCTTCCGGTGATCACCCGCAGTTTTAAAGCCCAATATGCTTTATGCTCTAACTCGATAGGTAAATGGCAAGACTTCCCGTACACTAACTTGTAAGGTATACAACCAATCAGTGTCTTAAAAGCGGTACGAAATGCCCATAAAGCGTCATCTAGTTTGTCAGACCACGAGGCACGGTTTTCTCCAATAGTACTTTCTAGAATATGTTTCAAACCGCGATTGGACACCTCCACTTGGCCGCTCGTTTGAGGGTGATAAGCGGTAGCTAAACGATGAGTGACCCCATACTTAGACATTACTTTAGCAAACTGATCGTTACAAAAATGGGTCCCACGATCGCTTATAATAGCTCTAGGTGTTCCGAATCGGGCAAAAAGAGATTTCAAAAACTTAACTACAACTCTAGCATCATTTGTGGGGAGCGCCTTTGCTTCAACCCATTTCGAAAGATAATCAACGGCTACAAGGATGTATTTATTTCCTCTTGAAGACGGAAATGGTACCATTAAATCAATACCCCATACATAGAAGATTTTACAAACTTGGATAGCGTTTTGAGGCATCTCATCTCGTTGTGAAATTTTGCCCTGTCTTTGACACGTATCACAAGATTTGATCATAGTATGGGCATATCTATATATGGTCGGCCAAAAGAAACCGGCATCAAATACTTTTTGAGCGGTGAGATTGACACTATGATGGCCCCCGGTGGGTCCTTCATGACAAGCTTTGAGGATATCATTAGCTTCTTGCCCATGCACACACCTTCGAATGATTTGATCCGCACATATTCGAAAAAGATAGGGATCGTCCCAGAAATAATGTTTAACGTCCTTAAAAAACTTCTTCTTTTGTTGAGTCGTCATTCCTTTGATGATAAAATTCCCCGCATGGAAATTTGCATAGTCCGCAAACCATGGGGTGTTTTCATTAGAAATTTTACCAAGAGTCTCTAAAGGAAAATTTTCATTTATGTCTTTGTTTTCTAACACATCCTTATGAGGATTCTCAAGTCTAGATAAATGATCCGCCGCGAGGTTCTCACTTCCTTTTTTTATTTTCAACGGATCTATGGTGATATCAAATTCTTGTGTAGGAGAAGAACACACTGGAGCAACCTCGGTTTTGGCTGTCTGTTTGTGCATAAGGTTTTTTAACAGCCGGTGATCCGTATACACTAGGCTTTTAGATAAGACAAGATATGACCTAAACTTTTCAAAAGCATACACAACGGCAAGCATTTCCTTTTCTGTGGTAGTGAATTGAATTTGAGCTTCTGTCATTCTCTTACTAGCATAATGTATAGGCTGAAAATGCTTCATCTTTCGTTGTCCAAAAACTGCACCAATCGCGAAATCACTTGCATCATATATGAGTTCGAAAGGTAGGTTCCAATCCTGGACATTCCCACATAACTCACAAGAGTATGGTACGTATTGGGGTTGTGGAGGTGGGTTAAAAACGTTAGGAGAATCATTGACAAAATTAGGAGTGGAATCATAAGTGAATGAATTTCCATCTCCAGAATAACATGTCGGATCAAAACTTGGCAAAGTTTGTGGGAGCTCATCAACGGTTTGATTGTTGCATGGTTCCGGATTAGAGATAATTGGAACTTTTATTGGACAATTATAGCCATAATGAGCACCGTTCCCACAAGACTTGCAAGTACATTGTTGACAAAAGATATCGTCTAATGAATCACCGCACTCGTAACAACAATGGTGGTCAATATGTGGAGGACTTTGTGAAGAATTTTCACCGGGGTCTTGATTGAAGACGAATGGCTCTTGAGGCACATTAACGACGTTAGGATTGTCATTGGATAACTCGGAAGTGTCTTGGAAGTCTTGGAAAACTTCCTCCAATTTCTTTCGTATTAGAGCACATTGTAGACAATATGAAGAATTCAAGTAATCTTATGATCCAACCAAGAACAATAGTGAGATGTGGGTTGTGATGTTAAGAGAGATTGGATGGAAAATGGATGAATTGTATAAACATGGGAATATGAAAGAAAAATGGAAACAACAACCCTCTTAAGCTAGGAGAGGGGCTTATAAAGGTCTATAGTCCCCCCAGCCCATGGGTTATGATGGGCTTCCCATGGGTCTGGTGCGACTAGGATTACTAATCTAATCATGACATAAACTACGAGCTAAGACTGTTACAAACTTGAATGACCGACACTTTTTGTGTTTCCAACAATCACCCCCTAAGGGAGGGTCAAACCAATTACAAAACTTTAAAACCTAGCAAACTATGGCTTTCATCTTTAGTCTTTAGCTCGTACTCTGACTTTCTTTTAAGAATCTGTTTGTAGTGAATTCATTGACATCTGGATTGAGCTTTTTCCTTGAACTTTGTTTTGACATTGAGGATACTTCAGCATCTTAATATCATCAACCTAAGCGACAATCTCTTCGCCAACTGTAACTTTGCATCTTGTGGACTTGCGACTTCAAGACCGACATCACATAAACCATTCTGATTTGTTGACTGGAAAGCTTTAATGTTGCATCTTTCTTGAAATTCTTTAACTTTAACACTTCGTCACTTCGAGAAAGACGTGCGGTATCAGAGTAGCGGAAGTCTTGAAACATGTACTATCTGACTTACAAGATGACTTAATGTTTGTCGGTCGGTAAGAGCATGTGGCTATTGATCTTGTGAGCCAGCTGGAATCAGGAAACTCTCACACCATCTTTAAATACGCATGCATAAAAAAGTTAGCAATAAGAGCCGGGACGAATATGGCTTTTGTCAATCGAGCCAGGTTTGGTTGAAGTAACCTTCAATCCGTGATGATCGACATGTGATACAGATAGATTCCAATTTTAAGAAGAAATCTATCTTGACAGGATTTTCCAGCTGTATATTGAATCTTACTAACACAAAGTATTATATTCAGTAACTCAGCATGTTCTCATTACCGGAACGTCTCAAAGCAGACAACACGATAAGAGTGAACCAGTGAGTTACTGTCTCACCGGTTGAAATAGAAAACTCAATTTGAAAATCAATCGACGTGTCACTTCCTAAAGTGGTTTTATGACACGTCAAGAGTGTTAATCATTTCAAAAATTCATCATCAATCGTCAATTCATATACTGGAACAAGTTTGATTCTTATAGAATTGCACCATCGTTTCTTTCCAGTTGTCACAAGTTTGATTCGCAGGATTTCCATCTTCATGGTGAATACTTAAGTATTACTCAGATGTTCTGGCAAAATCACAAGGATAATGCGTAGAACTCTTTATGTTTTCTCGTTATTCACATTGTGTGAGATAACAAGCATAATTTTGACAAGTGTCCTAATGAGATTTATGGATGATCTCTTTTGGCTCTAGACTCAATAGTGCACTTTTGTTTTAGTGATCAGAGGCTGGAGCAGACTGTCACCTTTTCAATATCGACTAACTCGGAGTAAGAAAGTCGATAGAAATGTGTGTAATCTCTGTGAGAAATGAAACAAGAGTCTGTTGAGAGACCTTGAGTGGCTAGGGAGGGTTATGCTTAGCGTTACTGGGTCCATGACTGTCTTAAATGTCAGACAACAACATAGTGTTTCTGAAAGATTATGTATTAACCCGGTTTCTGCCTAAGTGTGTGGAGGGCTTCTTTCTTTTCACCCTTTATCTTTACATTTCTTTTTCATTCTTCAACCCCTTCAATGCTTATCGAGACTTCATAACTAACACCTTGTTGGGTTTGTTCCAGTGTTAGCTCCATCTCAGTCGGCATTATTCATGATTCTCACTTTTTCTCCTTTTGTATCATACCTAAGGACTTCTACACTAACTAGTGGATATCCCTGGGTAGATCCCTTCGGTTCTGGCTGGATCATGGGATTTGAATACTTATGCCTAACCGCCTTATAACTCCATAAATTTAAGTACATGGTCGGTCTTTTGGGCATTTCATCACAATTCTTCAACACCATTGAAAAGTTCAACCAAAGTGTTTGATATAAATATCAAAAGATTTACACTTTGAGAGTTTTTCATCATCACTAAAAGCTCACACTTAACATGTGCATCGTAATCGTAGTACATGCTAAGTGTGGAGTGCATTGAGTCCATTTTATACAATCACATTTCAATACATATTAGATTCAGTTTAATCACATTTTCTCCCCTTATCCAAAATGTTAATCCCTTGATATTTTGGATATCAATTGATTAAACGTTCGGGGACAAAATGTTTCTCAATATCTAACAGGAACATTTTAATGCTCCCCCTCAATATTTGAGGGAATATAAGACAGTGCTGAGTACAATAATTTGAAAACTTTTGAATTTACTAAGAAATTCTTGAAAATTTTGTACTCGAGCACTCCTTAGAATCACCATTAAGTCTACACTATATATATTCACAAGATTATTATGTACAAGGTTTGACCTGAATGATGAGAACATCATATGATAGAATCATATGGTTCTTTTGTCGCAGCCGTAGGTCTCCTTCGTACAATCTCCCACCCACGAACTTTTCTAAGCTCCTCATTAACCTTCTTTCTTTCAAGAAGTTGTCAATCTGATCTTTCTCTGTCCAAGCACTCTTCGGTATTGCTTCAACTTTCTTTCCAAGTTACGAAAGTCTTTGCTTCAAACTTCGAGTATGAAACAGATTCAGATACATATGTAACTTGAGCTTGTGTGGTTGGTGATGTCGGTGTTGATGTTGTCTTAGCTTCCCCCTAAACCAGCAATCCTTTCTTGAGTAGATTCAGAATTTTCTTGCAAGCCGCATCAAGCAGTCTTGATGTATAAAGCCCAGATATCCGAAGTACACAATTAACCCTTTCAAGAATTTGATACCGCAACACCAAAGTCAATTAAGTCCCGGATGAGCGCATTTCTCTCTTCAGGATAGTTATGATATAAATTGAAACACCAAAGTCAACTAAGTCCCGGATGTGAATATCAATGAATATCAAATGAATCATGAGTACGGATAGCAAATCAAACGGGATATCAAATGAATATCAACTGAATCAAATAGCTAAGATAATGAAGGATCAAGTCAAGAGGTGTCCTTACTAAAAGGACGGAATATTTGTACCTTAACGAATAAGCAATCAGAGAGAAATGAAAAGATCACAACACCTTCACCGAATCTACAAGAATCCATGATTACATATTATTATCTATCTTATTTCATAAGTTTATTACTTAATCTTATCAATTAAAATACTTAAGGTAACTAAATTAGAGTTTTCCAAATTTCCAAAATCTGCCAACATTTTAAGCAAGTTTCCCGGTGTTAAAGACCCATTAAATGACTCCCAAAAATTCTACAAAAAATCACAGAGGTTCCCACATGTGTCTAGTACACCCATGTTCATTGGTTTAATTTATTTCCATGTTTAAGTATCCCTTTGACCCTTGTTACCCAAAACTGACCTGAATGTTGACCTGACAGAACCTTTGAAAAGTTGACACGTATTTACCATACTTAGACAACTCAGAAAAATCTAAAAAAAATCATGGACGTAGCTAATATCATGAAGATTATCCAACAAAATTTCAAAGGGTAATTCATTATGGTTTGAGAACTAAAAATCAAATACTACAACTGAATTTTTCGAACTGAATTCCCAATTTCGACACTTAATCTTATAAAATCTAAAAATCGACCTTCCCGACCTCCAATTGACATGAGGCTGAATTTTCCAGAAACTAGATTCATTGAACTTCACTTTAGGCTTAAGAATTATGTCAAAACCAATTTTTATCATTAAGATATACTCCGTTGAACACGACCTAAAATTCTGCCCAGAATTATTGATCATGAAAACTCTAATCTACACCCATTAAAACCAACCCTAAGGTTTCTAATCTTGTATTCTTTTATTAATAACATCATTAATAACCATCTAGGGTTTCAAAACATGTAATTAAACCATTTTAAGTTAGATTAACCATAGAGAAATTAACAAGAATATACACACTTAATTTATTATTATCTTTTAGGTTTTATATGTAATCATGGTGACACAAGAATAAAACAATTTAAGACTTACCTATGAAATGAGGGAGGAGTACAAATCAAACACCAAGAACACACCAAAGATTGAAGATCAAACCACACCAAGATTACTCAAAATACTAAATTTCTTCTTGTTGAACTTTGATGGAAGAATAACACAAAATTAGGAAATAGAATTTGGAGCGACACAACACACACACAACACACAACACAAAACAGGGTGAGGGAGGCCGGTTTTATAAAGAGGAAAAGGGAAGGGAGAGACAAAATAACTTGTTTGCAAATTAAAAGATTTATCTCTTTTTAATTACACTCTTTCCCGAATTAAGTAGAACTCAAATTAAAAGATCTTGGAGTATCAACACCTATAGGGGGCCGGATTTATGAAGCAAGGAGGGGGGATAAAAATGATTTTTTTTCCTATTTTGAAGATTACACAAAACACTTGCTAAAACCTTTTTATGCTTATCCTTTAAGATAGATTCTTTTAACAAAGGAAAGTAAATATACAAAATAATTAAATTACAAGACATAATATTTTTTTTTAAATTGGCTGGCCATATATGTACATATATATTATATATATATATATTTTTAAAATACCTTATGTTATATCTCTATAATTTCCCAAAATTATAACCTAAGGTTTTAATTTCAAATGCTTATTAATAAACTTTAGGTTATATTCAAAATTACCAATATGAAATGAAATTCAAATTTTTAGGTTTTACAACTCTTCCCCTCTAAAAAGAAAATTCCGTCCTCAAAATTAAAATAGGTAAATGAATTCAGGGCTATTTAGATTATCAATAATGACATGGTTGGTATGACAAACGATAAGGGCACGATGTTCAGTCAACCAATCCATGCCTAAAATTACATCAAAATCATTCATATCCATAGGAAACGAATTAGCAAAACGAATCTTATATCATCAAATCGAAGCGGACAATTATGGTATTCGTGGTTAATGACCACCAGACCTTTCATAGGCGTAGATATCGATAACGTATGTTTAAGTAACGTAGGGAAGATGCTAAGGTGTTTGGCAAATGAAACAGAAATCACAGAATGTGTTGCACCCGTATCAAATAAGACAAAAACAACACATCATTCAAGAAGAGGATTTCCCAAAATGGTACCTGAAGAGTTAGCCGCCTGATCCTTGGTTAAAGAAAATATTGGCTCTCACAATAAAACCTATTCTATATCATCTCCAAGTAAACCGCCGCCCCAACCTTTCTCTGTAATTCAACATATAAATTATTGATGATATAATTATTTATTTGATAAATAAAAATAAAGGTTTTAATATTTGCGGCCTAATCATGTTCCGATCACAACTGATGAATAAGTAAAAGCTTTTGTAACATCCTACTCCGATAAAGAGACCAAGAGTTACGTTATGGTGTCAAATCAGAACATATAAACGCAAGCGAAAGACTTTATTAAATAAAAATACTAAGTCATGAAACAAAATGACTTCCAAAAGTATTAAATTCCAAAAAAGTCTAAATAGAAGAAATCTTTAAACGAAAGGGTCTTAAAACATAATTCCAAAAGGGTTCTTCTAAAGGTGGGTCCTCTAAAAGCTCCTACTCTCAACACTCATATCTCAGCTTCCCCCTTAGTACCTGCCGCAGGAAAAGAAAACGCTGCTGAGCTAACGCTCAGTGAACAGATATAATAATAATAACGGTAATGAAACGAAGGAATGAACGAAACGGATCACAAGAACTTGCCAAACAAATGCCAAACGATATATATATATATATATATATATATATATATATATATATATATATATATATATATATATATATATAACAATGAATAGGATAAGAGTAATCAAAGGAATGCCCACGAGCCCAAACAAATGTCTAAAGCATGCCACATGCTTAGACCCTAAACAAATAATCAGATAGTCATAATCAAATGTACACAGGTATGCATTCCCTGATGTACCAAATGTGATATGGGGTGTATTGCACACACACAACCATTCACCTGAACTGAACGGAACAAAGTACCTAGGATGCATCCATACGCTCCCTGCAAAACAAAGTTATATCCATATACACAAGCACTATGGCGAGTGTACGAACATATATAATCAAATCATAATAAGTGCACATACAAAAGGGAACGCCGTGGACTAATCACACCGCCACAGATAGTGTCATGCCATTGGTGCATCAATGACATGGTCATGGTACCTCCATGACTAGATACAAATAGCTCGGGCAAAGATTTAAGTAAACTAAACAAGTTACCAATAATTCAAACAAGATAACGGATCTAATATCATACGAAATATTCAAACAAAGATGAAAGGAATCATGAATTGCGAATATCAAATCAAACGGAATATCAATGAGTCATGAGTACGGATAGCAAATCAGACAGAATATCAAACGAGTCAAATTAATTGAAACAAATGAGGATCAAGTCATGAGATGTCCTTACTAAAAGGACGGAATATATGTACCTTAACCAACAAGCAACGGAGAGAAAGAACACAAAGACAAAGGATTACACCCTCGACACCGGATCTACATAAATCCATGATTACATATTATTATCTATCTCATTTCATAAGCTTATTACTTGATCTTACTGAATATAGAGTTTACTTGACTTAATTAATTTTTCTAAAAATTTCATATTTTAACTACTTATTTAAGGTAAGTTTCCATACATAAATGACCCATAAAATTTTCTTCTAAATTTACACCAAAAATCACAGAGGTTCCCACACATGTCTAATATACTCATGATCATTAGTTTAATTTATTTCCATGTTTAAGTATCCCTTTTACCCTTGTTACCCAAAACAGACCCGAATTTCGACCAGGCAGAACCTTTGAAAAGTTCAATCGTAAAAACCCAACTTAGAGAAATCAGAAAATTCTGAAAAACATCATGGATGTAGCTATTATCATGAAGATTATCCCACGAAAAATTCAAAGGCTAATTCGTTATGGTTTGAGAGTTAAAAATCAAATACTATAACTGAATTTTTCAAATAGAAATTCCAGATTCGACACTTAATCTTATAAAATCTAAAAAATTGACCTTCCCGACCTCCAATTGACATGAGGCCGGATTTTCCAGAAACTAGATTCATTGAACTTCACTTTAGGCTCAAAAATTATATCAAACCCAATTTTTATCATTAAGATATACTCTGTTGAACACGACCTAAAATTCTGCCCAGAATTATTAACCATGAAAACTCTAATCAACACCTATTAAAACCAACCCTAGGGTTTCTAATCTTATAATTTTTATTAATAACATCATTAATAACATTCTAGGGTTTCAAAACATGTATTAAACTTATTTTAAATTAGATTAACCCTAGAGAAATTGACAAGAATATAAACACTCTATTTCTTACAATCTTTTAGGTTTTATATGAAAACTTTTGCATATGAAATCATGGTGACACAAGAATGAAACAATTTAAGACTTACCTATGGAATGAGGGAGGAGTACAAATCAAACACCAAGAACACACCAAAGATTGAAGATCAAACCACACCAAGATTACTCAAAACACCTAAACCTTCTTCTTGCTTGAAACTTTGATGGAGGAATACACAAAATTATGAAGTAAGATTTTTGAGAGAATGATGAGAATAAGAGAGAGGGGTGGCCGGATTTTATAAGGAAAATGGAAGGGAGAGACAAAATAAACTTGTTTGCAAATTAAAAGATTTATACCTTTTTTAATTACACTCTTTTCTCTAATTAAGTTAGTCTTCAAAATTAAAAGATTTTGGTGTATCAACACCTATAGGGGGCGGATTTATGAAGCAAAGGGGGGAACAAAATGATTTTTTTCCTATTTTGAAGATTACACAAAATACTTGCTAAAACCTTTTAATGTTTATCCCTTAAAATAGGTTCTTTTAACAAAGGAAAGTAAATATACAAAATAATCAAATTACAAGATATATATATATATATATATATATATATATTATAATATAATATATATATATATATATATATATATATATATATAAATATATATATTATAAAATGGCCGGAGCCATATAGGTATCTATGTATATAATTTGTGTATATATATATATATAGGTGTATATATATATATATATATAATATAATATATATAATATATATATCATATATATATATATAAATAAATAGAATTTATATATATATATGTTATATATATATAATACTTTATTTTAAACAAATACCTTATTTATATCTTTTATATATAATATTTAAAAATGGCCGGCCATATATGTATAGATTTATAATATATTTGTATATATATATATATATATATATATATATATATATATATATATATATATATATATATATATATATATATATATATATATTATATATATTTTTAAACAAATACCTTATGTTATATCCTTATAATTTCCAAAAATTATAACCTAAGGTTTCAATCTCAATTGCTTATTAATAAACTTTAGGTTATATTCAAAATTACCAATATGAAATGAGTTCTTAAAATAAGTTCTTTTAACAAAGGAAAGTAAATATACAAAATAATCAAATTACAAGATATATATATATATATATCATTATATATATATATATATATATATATATAGTATATAAATTTTTAAAAAGGCCGGCCATATATGTATATATGTATATATATAAAATGTGTTGAATAAATATGTGAATATAATATATATATTTATTTATATATATATATATAATGTATATATAATATATATGTGTATATATATAAATAATATATAAAATATATATATAATATATATATATAATATTTTTATTTTTAAACAATACCTATGTTATATCCTTATAATTTCCAAAAATTATAACCTAAGGTTTCAATCTCAATTGCTTATTAATAAACTTTAGGTTATATTCAAAATTACCAATATGAAATGAAATTCAAATTTTTAGGTTTTACAACTCTTCCCCTCTAAAAAGAAAATTTCGTCCTCGAAATTCACACATGAAATAGGTAAATGAATTCAGGGCTATTTAGATTATCAAGGATGACACGGTTGGTATGACAAACGATAGGGGCGCGATGTTCAGCCAACCAATTCATGCCCAGAATTACATCAAAATCATTCATATCCATAGGAAACAAATTAGCAAAACGAATCTTATCATCGACTCGAAGCGGACAATTCTGGTATTCGTGGTTAATGACCACCAGACCTTTTATAGGAGTAGATATTGATAAAATATAATTAAATAACGTAGGGAAGATACTAAGGTGTTTGGCAAACGAAACAGAATCACAGGATGTGTTGAACCCGTATCAAATAAGACAAAAAATAGCACAACCGTTCAAAAAGAGAGTTCCTGAAATGGTACCTGAAGAGTTAGTTGCCTGATCCTTGGTCGAAGAAAATACTCGCCCCTTAGCAGCAGGTTGATTGTCGTTCCCATATCCCCTACCACCGTTTCCACCATTCTTAGGGCAATCTCTAGCCATATGCCCAGTCAAACCATAAATGAAGCAAGCTCCAGTAACCCTATAACATGCCTTGCCCGGATGAAGTTTTCCACATATGTCACATGGAGGAGAGGAGGCATAGTCCGGATATACCTTCTGTCCTGAAGGCCCAGAAGAACGGTTGTACTGCTGACCTCGGTTATGTCGTGACTTCTGATCACTGTTGCATCCTGCCTGTCATAATTGTGATCGTCATAACCCTTCTGATCATACCCTCTTTAACTGCTACCCCGCCTATCATGACTACGCCCGTCATACATCTTCTGATCATACCCTCTCTGATTGTTACCCTGAGTCATTGGTCGAATACGGTCCCCATCACGGTTTCTCTTGTTATTCTGACTTGACCTCTCGCAGAGAATCTCAATGTTCCTAGCAGCATTGGCCACCTGAGCCACATCAGTAAATTCCGTGTTCACAATCCCATCCAGAATCCAGTCACAAAGTGCCCACTTGAAATTCTTGGCCTGTTCTTCCTGGGTACCGGCCTTCTTTCCCAAGAAACCTGCCAACCTGAGAAACCTCTTCATAAACTCACCACTGGGTTCACCATCTCTCTGAAGAATCGTGTGATATTCCCTCTCATACTTCTGCTGCTCAGACCTAGGGAAATACTGCAAAAAGAAGAGTTCACGGAAATCCTTCCACGGTAAGGTAGCCACGTACGTCTCACCTCCTTTGGCTTGTTTAACAGCCTTCCACCAATTGAGAGCATTACCTTCTAACTTGTAACTTGCCAACCTAGCCTTGTACTTATCAGCACACCCCAAAACCTCGAACAGCTTCTCAATGTGAGCAATCCAGTTTTCAACATCAACTAGAGTGGTTGCGGAGCTAAAAGACCGGGGCTTCTGTTTCCCAAACCTTTCCAACCAGGTGTGGATGGTAGGGGATTGTTCACCGTTGCCCCCAGCACCATTCTGACGGAGCTCATTAGTGATTTGGGTAGTGAGACCAGGTAGCAATGCATTGACTGCCCGCTGCCCCGTCTCATCAAAAGCAGGACCCAAAAATTCAGGGGTAGATTAGCGTGTGTTCACCATCTAAGTAATCAACGAACAGCGAAGACGATTCAGAGTTAAGATCAAAATATGAAAGGAAGCAATAATATCAAAATACGAAAGGAAGCCTAATGTCTACCTAATCCTCACAGGTCATAACCTAGGTTTTACAGGTCGAAATGGCTCTGATACCATAATTGTAACATCCCGCTCCGATAAAGAGACCAAGAGTTACGTTATGGTGTCAAATCAGAACATATAAACGCAAGCGGAAGACTTTATTAAATAAAAATACTAAGTCATGAAACAAAATGACTTCCAAAAGTATTAAATTCCAACAAAGTCTAAATAGAAGAAATCTTCAAACGAAAGGGTCTTAAAACATAAATCCAAAAGGGTTCTTCTAAAGGTGGGTCCTCTAAAAGCTCCTACTCTCAACACTCATATCCCAGCTTCCCGCTTAGTACCTGCCGCAGGAAAAGAAAACGCGGCTGAGCTAACGCTTAGTGAACAAATATAATAATAATAACGGTAATGAAACGAAGGAATGAACGAAACGGATCACAAGAACTTGCCAAACAAATGCCAAATGACATATATATATATATATATATATATATATATATATATATATATATATATATATATATATAGAACAATGAATTACGTGATAAGAAGTTAATCAAAGGAATGCCCATAGAGCCCCAAACAAATGTCTAAAGCATGCCACATGCTTAGACCCTAAACAAATAATCAGATAGTCATAATCAAATGTACACATGTATGCATTCCCTGATGTACCAAATGTGATATGGGGTGTATTGTACACACACAACCATTCACCTGAACTGAACGAAACAAAGTACCTAGGATGCATCCATACGCTCCCTGCAAAACAAAGTCATATCCATATACACAAGTACTATGGCGAGTGTGCGAACATATATAATCAAATCAAAATAAGTGCACATATAAAAGCAAACTCTGTGGACTAATCACACCGCCGCAGATAGCGTCATGCCATTGGTGCATCAATGACATGGTCATGGTACCTCCATGACTAGTTACAAATAGCTCGGGCAAAGATTTAAGTAAACTGAACGAGTTACCAATAATTCAACCAAGATAACAGATCTAATATCATAACAATATTCAACAAAGATAAATAATCGTGAATTGCGAATATCAAATCAAACGGAATATCAATGAGTCGTGAGTACGGATAGCAAATCAGACGGAATATCAA
This sequence comes from Tanacetum coccineum, assembly GCA_026074375.1. Taxonomy (NCBI): domain Eukaryota; kingdom Viridiplantae; phylum Streptophyta; class Magnoliopsida; order Asterales; family Asteraceae; genus Tanacetum; species Tanacetum coccineum. The sequence continues at coordinate 8,378 of BQNB010104512.1, read as the reverse complement.
ACGAGTCAAATAATTGAAACAAATGAGGATCAAGTCATGAGATGTCCTTACTAAAAGGATGGAATATTTGTACCTTAACCAACAAGCAACGGAGAGAAAGAACATAAAGACAAAGGATTACACCCTCGACACCGAATCTACACAATTCCATGATTACATATTATTATCTATCTTATTTCATAAGTTTTATCACTTGATCTTACTGAATATAGAGTTTACTTGACTTAATTAAGTTTTCCAAAATTTTTGGATTTTAACTACTTATTTAAGGTAAGTTTCCATACATAAATGACCCATAAAAATATCTTCTAAATTTACACCAAAAATCACAGAGGTTCCCACACATGTCTAATACACTCATGATCATTAGTTTAATTTATTTCTATGTTTAAGTATCCCTTTGACCCTTGTTACCCAAAACAGACCCGAATTTTGACCTGGCAGAACCTTTGAAAAGTTGACGCGTAAAAACCTAAATTCGTAAAACATCAGAAAATTATTCTGGAAACAAATCATGATGTAGCTAATATCATGAAAGATTATCTACGAAAAATTTCAAGGATAATTCTTTAATGTTTGAGAAATAAAAATCAAATACTACAACTGAATTTTTCGAATAGAAATTCCAGATTCGACACTTAATCTTATAAAATCTAAAAATTGACCTTCCCGACCTCCAATTGACATGAGGTCGGATTTTCCAGAAACTAGATTCATTGAACTTCACTTTAGGCTCAAGAATTATGTCAAAACCAATTTTTATCATTAAGATATACTCCGTTGAACACAACCTAAAATTCTGCCCAGAATTATTAACCATGAAAACTCTAATCAACACCCATTAAAACCAACCCTAGGGTTTCTAATCTTGTAATTTTTATTAACAAGGTTTTTAACCCGCGCTCCGCTGCGAGCGCGAGGTTTTCCGTTTTCGTTGAGGTGGTTTTTGTGTAGACCTTGTATTTGGACCCGTTATAATGCTATACATATAAGGGTTGCCATTGCGTTATTAAGCCATATGAACATATAGTGACACATAAACCATCCCATAATATATTCATTTTGGAAACTACACAATACTAATTCAATTCCAGTGACCAAAAAGATTATAAGTTTACAAAATACAACTCTAATGATTCAAATTTTCACATGTTATCCATAATAACAAAGTTCTTACAAAGTGGACAAATAAGATGACGGCAGGTAAACCCAACTCTACGTACCCACCGTCCATTAGGAAGTCGTTCAGGTTTTCAGATTCGGACCACACTTTTCGCTACTGCCACATTATATTGCAAAAGCCTTTAGTAAAATAAGGCTCTGTCATGGACATCCTCAAGAAAAAATCAGGGTTAAATGGTCAATATTGTTTCATTTCCCAAGTTTCCTTGAATCTTTTGCAAGCCAAATAGCCACAGGCATACCTATAGAAAATAACCTGTATATAACTTGAACTCAACACAAACTGTATTTAACTTACAAAATAACCTGAATATAAAAAAAACTTAAGAATGTAATTAAGTAATGTTTGGATAACCAATAGGCCTTTATGCTAGTGTTACGTGTGTGAAATTAATTAATGCCTCCAACCAAATATTTATGAGCCTAATGTCTTTCGAACCATATACACTGATCAGAAATCTGAAATAACTATAAATCGATCGATCACTCATTTCATAGTTTGTTGTAGCTCGAAAAAGTTTCACGATTTCGTGACGCCTTTAGTTGGAAGCTATGGTTTCTTGCCCGTACTACCAAAAAGATTGACCATCAGTTGAATACTAACTCTTGGTTTATTGGTTGTCACTAATATGTCTCACTACTTTGCCAACTAATTTAGCATGTTATGTAGGAGTATATGTTACTACTGGCTTGCTTTATTATGATGTCTAATTAACCGAGAGTTAGTATTAACTGTTACACGAACACCCTGCGTTTATTGACTGTCACTTGTCAATTTTGACAGTAGTTGCTGATGTTTTAGGGGTTATGGTTCAGGAATCATGGTTCAGGGGTTATGGTTCAGCAGGCATGGTCAAGGGAGTCGATAGGTATACTATTCTATTATTTATAACTTAAGAGCTTATAGTGTTCCCCTTATATACATTTGTTGATTTATAATTTTTTGTTGTAAAACCCTTACAATGGTTGGCGATTAAATTAAAATTATATAGAACTGAAGATTAAACATAAAAAATACCCGCATCACTTGGCGATGTCCTGCTCCATCCCAATAACTGTAAGGGATTTCAAGAGCCTCATCTACAAATAGCAGCTGGATGGTGAGAGGGGGGTGTTTGCCAGCGAAAGTAGGCATCAAAAACGTAAACTTTTCTTTTCTAATATTTCTTTACCCAAAAAAAAGAAAACGTAAACTTTTTTTAACTACATAAGCGTTTGTATATACATTTGAATGACTAAATAATACCATGTTAAGGATAATCACGCGAGATGATCGAGACCCGTAAGTTTGACAGTTCCAACTCCATTTTCGAGGCCTTCCTTTTGCCTTGTTTCCAGTTCCAACTCCAGTTCTGCATTTGAGAATATGTTTATCAATACATTATGAACTTAGTGGAGCAACTTTAAGTCTCGCTAAATAGTTTCAAGATGCAAATCCAAACACACCTCTTACAATTAATCAAATCATAAAAAGCAAAAAAAAAAGAATAATGATCTACACAGATCTATAGAAAATGGGTAAATTTGTGTCCTAGAGACAAATAGCTAAGGTGTTAAGGCTGCAGGTATGGTGCTGGTATGTGGTAACTCCTAGTGTCGTGTTCTCGTCCTATTGGTGTGAGATCATACTTAATATAAAAACTGTTGCATACTAACACTTTACAAATACTAAAAAAATCCTAGATAAAGTCTACCATTTACACCAAGTATTATTATACATACATTATCCCCTGGTATCAACCTATCATATAGCGGTAAAAGCATGTATTGGTGCAGCTCTGTGTAAACTTAAAACCCATTGTGCAAATACATGTGTAAAAAGAAAAAAAGCAAACTATACCAAACCGCTACAACGAAAAACCGAAAAACCAAAACTAAGAATGTGTTTAGCTCGTGAGAAATACCCCTCTTTCCTAAGAAAATTTTCACATAAATCTGAAAAAATTTGAAACCTGTTCAGTCACACATTTTCTAAAAGATCTTAGAAGAAAATGCTAATCACATTTCTCAAATTCTATATTTTTTGAAGTGCTTTCTTGAGCTGAGTTTTACATTTATAAGCATGTCACGACTATAACAGATACAAATTTCAGGAAAAAAAAGTGTTATGAAAATATAAAAATACTAAGCATGTCTCAATTTTATATAGGTGTATTGTCATGGTGTAAAAGATAGCTCTTACCTGTACCAACTCAAATGTTCTCGCACCATTGCCTCTGAGAGTCTGCTTCGACAAATGAAGCAACTGTTGCTGCTGACCCACAATCGTCACTGTCTATCCTACACAAACACACCCACATTCCCATAAAATCCATAAAAACAAAAAAAACTATATAAAAGAAAGTACCATTAATTTTATGATTTTAGTATATTTTATCATATTACATTTCAAAACCAAACTTTATTGTTATAGGAAATAAAAGTCGAAACAAACACCCCTTTAGAAGCTGAGGAAAAAAACATTTCCACAAATAGTTTACCCAAATCGCAAAGTAAAAGTTGGTTCCGTGAGTTTATCTCAAAAGTGGCAAAATGGGAGGGTAGAGCAAGTTGAGTAACAATAAAGAGTATATACATTAAAATGGGTCGGTCAGATTTACTTAAAAGCAATGTGTATAGAACATGATACCCAGCCATATATCATATCTGTAATAATCTTACTTTTTAAAAATAATGATTTGGACACATTTGATATTTTCATTTTCTGACAGCTCTTTATTTGTGATCAATTAATCACCAAAGCCAATGACATATGTGTACCAAAAATTTGGGTTTTAGAAGGAGAACTACTGAGTATATCAATAACAAAATGCTATTATAGAAATTATTAAATTTGAATGTTGAGCATAGTTCATTCTGCTATGCATGATCAACACATTGATGTATTTGCACTGCATTCATTTAATGGGTTTTCGCTACGGTTGATGTCATAAAATTATAAATGTGATATAGTTTAATCAAGACGTGTACATTGTTTCAAAAGAAAAGAAGAGTAACCTGACGTGTGCATCAAACATGTTCATGTACTTGATCTCATTGCCATAGTCGACTCGACCTGCGTTGGACTGGAAGAGACAAAACACCAACGAATATGAGGCTCAAAAGAGTAGCAAAGCGAAGAACGTCCACCATGGCTGCAACTTCCGTAAGTCGCCATGCCAAGGTGTAGACGACCTCGTCTTTAAGCTTCCCCACCCCTAAACTTATCATTGCCTCGTGTAGCCCAACATCATATCGATAATAGCTGTTTCTAAGTAACCCATGTATAACCGATCAGCCTCTCATCTTTTCACCTTCATTATACCAACCCTCCCACCTTAGTACGTTGCCTCGCTAAACCGCAAATGGTTACGCTTTTAGCTAGATTGCATTGCAATAATCATGCTTTTTAGAACTAATTTGGTATAAGCAGCTTCACGTGTTTATTCAAGTTACAAACTTATGAAGCTCAGATCCGCTAGTGTGGGAACCACAAGAAACACTGCCCATGGCTGCAACTACAGTCTAGCTGTGGTTACCTCGCCAAAATACAGGTGTTTGTAAACCGTGGCTCACAAAAACATAACAGTAGAAAATCATCATCATCGCCTATTGTTTATATCATAGTGTCCATAGAAAAGGCTCACAATAATGCGACGACTTCCTTTTAATTAAATAGTATAATATAGTATACTGCGTGTCAGCTTATCTTGTGGCCTATGAGCCCGTCACCATCGTCAAGCACCTGAAATCATCATCGCACGCCATGGATAGCGGCAACAAAAGGAGCGGCAGCATCGAAAGAGCATAAGCCAGCCGATTTGTGTTCATAAGCCAAGCAAAACACCATTCGGCATTAAGCTCTCAACCTTGGCCAAACCTGCCCAAAATCCAACCAAACACACACTATCAGATTTTTTTACATGTTCCGCAATCTGTGTGTTTTTAACCGTTCATCAATAGGTAAAGCCGCACAGAAACAAAACAACAACTAATCAATCACAATGCATGCACCAACTGAATAAGCACTCAAAAGAAAACAACAAAGAATGGAGCACAATTCAGCCAAAAACAATATCATCAACAATTAATTAAACCCTAATATCATCAACAATTCAATCCACATATTAAAGCCTAATATCATCAACAATTCAATCCACATATTAAACCCTAATATCATCAACAATTAATTAAACCCTAATATGATCAACAATTCAATCCACATTCATAAAAGTAAGATAAAAGCAATAGATACATGAACATACCCAAATGAAACAACTGACCTTCTCAAGAAAACCATCGAAAACAAACGGTGTATATAGTTTTTTGGTGACAATTACTGATAAAACACAGATGGCATCCACGTGGAAACCCCAATTTTTGCTAGAAAACCCAAAGAATAGTTTGCCGGAAAACCTAAAAAATAATATTATGTGTGTGTGTGTGTGTTTAATATGAAAAATTAGCAAATATAATGGCAGGATGAAGGCAAAATTCCAGATTCGACACTTAATCTTATAAAATCTAAAAATTGACCTTCCCACCTCCAATTGACATGAGGTCAGATTTTCCAGAAACTGGATTCATTGAACTTCACTTTAGGCTCAAGAATTATGTCAAAACCAATTTTTATCATTAAGATATACTCTGTTGAACACGGCCTAAAATTCTGCCCAGAATTATTAACCATGAAAACTCTAATCAACACCCATTAAAACCAACCCTAGGGTTTCTAATCTTGTAATTTTTTATTAATAACATCATTAATGACCATCTATGGTTTCAAAACATTCAATTAAACCATTTTAAATTAGATTAACCCTAGATAAATTGACAAGAATATAAACACTTTATTTCTTACAATCTTTTAGGTTTTATATGAAAACTTTTGCATATGAAATCATGGTGACACAAGAATGAAACAAATTGAGACTTACCTATGAAATGAGGGAGGAGTACAAATCAAACACCAAGAACACACCAGAGATTGAAGATCAAACCACACCAAGATTACTCAAAAACACCTAAACCTTCTTCTTGCTTGAAACTTTGATGGAAGAATACACAAAATTACGGAGTAAGAATTTTGAGAGAATGATGAGAATAGGAGAGAGGGGGCCGAATTTATATGGAGAGAAGGGGGGACAAAATCTTTTATAACTTTAAAAAGATTACACACGTTTATCTTAATCCCTTTACACTCTTTTCCTAAATAAGTTTCATTACAAAAATAAAAGATTTTGGTGTATAATCACCTATAGGAGGGCGGATTTAAGAGATAAGGAGGGGGAACAAAATAAGTTTTTTCCATTTTTAAGATTGCATAAAAATACTTACTAAAACCTTTTAATGCTTATCCCTTAAAATAGGTTCTTTTAACAAAGGAAAGTAAATATACAAAATAATCAAATTACAAGATATATATTTTTTTTAGATGGCCAGCCATATATGTACATATATATATATTTTATAAACAAATACCTTATGTTATATCTCTATAATTTCCAAAAATTATAACCTAAGGTTTTAATTTCAAATGCTTATTAATAAACTTTAGGTTATATTCAAAATTTCCAATATGAAATGAAATTCAAATTTTTAGGTTTTACAGCTTTGATGATCACAAGTCTCATAATTCGATCTAATGCGTGTATATTGTTCAGTTATAGGAAAAGGTAAATTGCTTTTTTTTATTTGATCCATTACATCATAACAGGATATACAAACAATTATTGTTGTTGGTCGTGGGATTTTAAATGTGGTTTAAAAGTTTGCTTCTGATTTCATATGGCTTATTATGATCATTTAGATATTATTGATTCTTGTTTTGTTCTATTTGGGCAAAAGTGTTTGTGTTTGTTTGTTACTCCGTATCTAGGAAACTGGTTGTTTCAATTTTGCTACTAATTCTTGTTTCGTTTTGTTAAATTGTGTCTAGAAAGTGCTTGATGAAACGTCTAAACAGTATATTAACATTTAGCAACATCTTCTTATATGTCAATGTATATCCTCGTTTCATTTATATATTTATTGAATGTTGATGCTTTTGTAATTTAATGAAATATCATAACACATCATCTGCCACAGAAAAGGTGGTGGTCTGTTCTTGGGTCGATATGTTTTTTTGTAACATATGAAGTTGTTCACTAATTCTGGTGTCATGTTAGGTTGGTTAGTAATCTTTGTAATTTTTCCTTTTTGGCCCATACTTTATGTGGTTGGTTTTATTGTTGTTAAACTACTACATTTATGCCTTTAAAAATTGGTAGAGTTTCCTTTATATATTATGATTGTGGTAGGGATATCAATGTATCATGTTTCTGATTATGTGATTTACTTTTATTCATATTGGTATATAAGTATTTGTTACAAGTACGAAGGTGTACAAAGATTATATGATAAATTTGAAGATAAGTGTGCATATGTGTTATAGATGTTTGAATGTGTTTCAAAGAGGTGTGCATATGTGTTTTAAGGAATGGTGCATATTTGTTTATGGCGGGTAACATATCAGGTAAAAAATCAATTCAAAGGGTGTGCATATATGTTTTATGGTTCATATAAAGGAAAGTAGTATGCATATATGTGTTTTCCTATTGATTTAAAATCCATAGTAGTGTGTGCATATGTGTTTCAAGGTTAATATAAAATTAATAGAATGGTGCATATGTGTTTTATGGTTGGTATAAAATCAATGAAGAGGTGTGCATATGTGTTTTAATGTTGATATAAAATCAAGAAAAGAGTTGTGCATATGTGTTTAAATTATGCATATGTGTTTGCTATTTGTTTATATTAAAAAAAATTATATCATTTGTTTGTATAGACAATGCTAGTGTTGATGACTAAATTTTGTTTCTTATTTGTTTGTATTTGAATGCCCTTGTATCAGATTGATGAAGATGATAATATCATTGAAGATCTAGAAGTGGATGAAAACATAGACACATGAAGATATATTGCGAAGAAGTGGATGAAAACATAGATACATGAAGATATATTGCGGAGAAGTGGATGAAAACATAGATACATGAAGATATATTGCGGATTTTGAAGAGATCTTATTATTAGATATATGTTTTTTATATTTGTAATCAAATAAATGTAACATATAAGTATATGAATCTTGTTTTTTATGAAAGTTTATGTTTTCTGATTTGCGTTTCAAATTTCAAAAAAAATAATAGTTAAGTATATGCTGAGAAATATTTATTTGT
>BQNB010104511.1:0-23800 GCA_026074375.1 Tanacetum coccineum | reverse complement strand
GTGCCGATGAAAACCAATCAGAACCCAAATAACACGAATTAACAAGACGATCCAAGAAGAAAAACCCTAAAAAATAAAAACCCAACAACAAATCCATAACCAAGACACAATCACGATTTAGGAAACAAAAAACACCACAATTAACAAAAAGCGATGTTGATCCTCTCCCAAACAACGATTAAGAATTGATAAGGAACAAGATTAGGCAAAATCAATTAGATTGAAAGGGTTTTTGGCTGCCATGAAATCGCCCACACTAGAGAGAGTATTTAGCCCTCTTTCACTTTCTCTCACTAGAAGCAACCTCCCACTAGGTTTCCCGTTTATACATATCAGCATGCATTTCTTGCTTAAGTTCATGAACAAATGCGAAACTATCATTTTGTGTCTTAAGGGCAAGAGGCATCAAACATGTTTTTATTAGCACTTCCATGTCTTTAGCAGTTGGGGCACGAAAATGATCTCTAGAATGTTTCACCCAAGCTTGATCGACAAGTTCTCTAAGATGATTTATGTTATTTGTCATGACATTATATGCTTGTCTACTTTTGCTTATTGACTTGGAAACTGGTAAGAAATCGATGTTTTTGAAAATATTTGGTTTTGTTTTCACAAAAGATTTTCTCCACATTTTCTTCCTTACTTCATTTGCGTGAGCCAACTGTATTTGATATTCCTGGGTTGGGGGTTTAAAAATTTCATAAAGACTATTTAACTTTGTGTAATCATAGGGTTTCACTAAGTCTTTATTCAATTTTTCTCGACTCTCTCTTTCAAGAGTCAGTGTCTCTTCCCTATCGGGGACGAGTCTGTTTGCAGGATCAGATTGGTCATGTGGGATCTCATACAAACATGGTTTCTCATATTGAGCCTTTTTGAGGTACATTGGATTAGCAAAGGTAGGTCTTCCATTAAATGTAGGGCATTTGGGTGCTAACATATGAATGGTTTGGATTGATTGACACCTTTTGTAAACAATTTCATTCAAAAACTTTAATTGGTTTTCCATTGAAATCATTTTGTCAATATCTTTTTCTTCCTTAAGTTTCAAATCCGTTATTACCTTTGTTTTCTCCTTGACAAGACCTTCGTAATGTGACTTTGTTAAAAGACTCTGTTTGACTAATTCATCGTGTTTCGCTTGGATGACTGAAATTTCGTAGGCCTTAAGTTTCAAACCTTCTTGTATGTCACTGTCCTTTTGAGCTAATAGTCCTAGAGTGTCTGTTAACTTACGTTCAAGTTTGTCATAGTCAACTGTACAATCATTAAAGGCTTTGTACCTCTCAAACTCAGTCTGTTTGTTTTGAAGTGCAACTAAACAACTATCCCGAAATACTATTAATCCCCTAAGTTCAATATTTCTAGTTTCCGCAAGAAGAGATTTGCACTCAGTAACCTGAGTTCCAATTTGCATTTGCTTTCTTTAATGCTTGTTGAAATCTTTTATTGTCATTGACCACAAGCTTTAAATAGCAATTAAATTAGCAATTGCAACGACTCTCATTAACAAATTCTACAATCATTTGGTCATCCCGAAAAGCATTATCACACATATCCTATTAGGTCAGGATGACATTACTATCGACCCGTTTTCCCACTGCACATGTTTTACTAATGGATTCTTCAGATATTGCTCAACAATGTTGTAAGTCATTGCAAACACTTATTATCAGTATCATATTGTACCTGTTTCCAATGGCACAGCGTCAGTGCCTAGTCTGCATTAGGAACCTCTAAAGCTTTGCCATGTAGTTTGAAATGTGCTCCAACTCTTGTTCATCAATTACCTCGTCCGTGTTCTGCTAGCCAGTCAGATTGCTCTACTTGAAGTTTGAACACCTATCTCAGCTTGTTTACACAACAACATCTTTTCCTTGAGATACTGTGTCTTTAACCCATTTGGCTTCTTGGCTTCCTTAGTATAATGACCAATTCCTTGCAGTTGAACACTGGTATCCCAATTGTTGCACTTCTGGACACCTACGGTTTCCCTAGCCCCAACAACAATCACTCCCTCTATACCAAACTGTGCCAGTCTATATTGCCAGTCTTGTACCTTGGAGTATTATCCACATCTTGTTACTGGTGTTTGAGGAGTTTCTGAGGATTTGTTGGTAGTGTTGTAAGTTTCCTTGAAGTACTTTGCAATGAAGAGCCAAATTTTATGCCATGATCTTTATCCCTCTGAGCTTTTCTGGGTCACGTCTTCTTCAGAAGCTGACCAGAATGAGGTGATTGGTTTGACTATCTCTTGCCTTTGTATCTTGTAGCTGCATGAGATCTGGTTGGAATAGAAGCTTGGATGTTGGTGCATATGATTTTTGATGTTTTGGTGTTTGAAAATAAGGATCTTGCATTGTTTTTGAGCAGTATAACCAAGTCTAATGGGTTACGCAATTCTTGCCATGGTCTTTCCGCACGGAGTTCTTAACTCCTTGGTATTGTTTCAGATGTCCAAAGAGCTTTATGATATGATACTTCATCCAACTTGTGTTTGTTGTTTTCATACTCGTGACAAATCTTGACCATATTTACCCCTGGTGAAGTTGTTGAAGAAATTGAACATTGACTTGCATCGTAGCAACTGTCAAGTTGTTTTTCAGATCAATTTCAATCATCATTTTTGTAGAACCTTATGTAGAAGACTCAATTTGTTTCTCATCGTGAGAGGTGAATTGACAAACTCCCGAATAATATGTCTTGACCATCTTGAATATTGGAGTGATTCACCTTGTTGTAACCTTTCGATGGCTATCCCACATTTCTTGAGCTGACTGACATGCATCAACATTTGAGTTATTTCATCTCCAATCCATTCAATATCAAATGAATCGCTTCTTTTTCAGATTGAAAATGAGCTTTGTTCTCAGGAGTCATATTCATAACTGTCTCGACTGATGTTTGTGCAGGAATTTCCGGAGAATCCTCTGTTGCCGGAACAGCTGGTGTTGTGACCATTGTTGGAGTGTAGGGACCTGTGAGAATGCATTTCCGTAAGGCATCACCATTTGGTCTTGTATCAATGTATCGTAAGAACCGTGATCGCCATTGTGCATATCGTCATGTTGCAAGCATTGTTGGACAATCCCTTAAACCAGCTGCCATTATGTTGTTATGCATTTGACTGTCGGTTGTGGAAGTTGCAATTGGAGTTGTCATGATGAATGATTGAAGAATTATGAAGTGAGAAGGATTGGTAGGATCTTAAGCAGGTAAAGTGATTGTTGTTGTGGATTGAGTACAATTAATATTCACGGGATTTTACAAATCTTGGATTTAAACCGAGAAAAGAATCGTATCTTTCGCGGGATTTTACAAAATCAAGAAGAAACCGTAAAACAAAAAATGACTAGTTTGGTTCGTGAAAGAAAAAAAATTGTCTAGTTCGGTTTATATTGAAATTAACAAGTTCGGTTTAATTCTTGTTCGGTTCGTTGGTTCGGTTCTAAAAGAGATCACTAGTTCGATCCACTAGTTCGGTTCTCAATGAGATCACTAGTTCGATCCTCTACTAGTTTGGTTATCAATGAGATCACTCGTTCGATCCTTAACCAAAATTTCTAGTTCGGGTATCGCTTGTTCAATTACACTAGTTCTATTCTCGAAGGAAGAAACTTGTTCAGTCCTCACGTAATTTCACTAGTTCGGTTCTCGAAGAAAGAAACTCGTTCGGTCCTCACGTAATTTCACTAGTTCGATTCTCGAAGAAATGCACTCGTTCGGTCCTGGAAGAGAAATCACTCGATCGGTCCTTGAAGGAAAATCTAGTTCGGTCCTTGAAGAGGTTGCTCGTTCGGTTAAAAAGAGACAGCACTCGTTCGGTCCAAACAGTAAATCACTCGATCGGCTCTTTCAAGAAAGACACTCATTCGGTTGAGTCACCAAAAACTCGTTCGGTCTTCACAAGTACTTAGCTCGTTCGTATCTTTTTTCCGTCCTTGCGTTTGTCTTAGCAACGCAAGAAATAATCATAAAGAAACGCTTTTAAGGCCAATGAACTAACTCGAACCAGTTTGCTCTAAAGAAAAACGAAACCACAATGAAATAACCACAACGAAATCAAAAAAAACTAAACCCACCCGTGGCGAATGATACCAAATGTCGGTAACCACTAATCACTTTTACTTCATATTGAAAAACAAGAAATAAAGATGAGAAGAATGTGGAAGAATTATAGAGAGAGAAGTTAGAGAGAGAAACCAAAGAGAGAAGAAAAAGATGGAAGATTACTTGCCAAATTACAAATGAGAATTAACAAGAACCAACCCCCTCTCCATACTTGGAGAGGGGTATTTATAGTTAATACCAAGAGGCTTTCATGCCTTGGTATTTCTACGGGCCGGGCTCGGGATTACTTGGGCTTTCGCCCGATACACGTGACCGGTTAGATTACATTTAAGAGCCCGTTTACCCGTGTAGCCTAATACAACGTATATTATTTTAGTGACCGAGACCTAATATAATTATGAACGAACTTCCATTGTTCGACTCATTATTTTGAGGCTAACACTCGGTTTTCTCCCGGCTACAATTCTCGGATAAAAGCGGAATAATTTCCCGGTTAAACGAGAAAGTTAAACAAAACTTTTAAAATTTCAAACTACTAAACGGAAACGGCTAATTTATTGATCAGAAATTTTTAGGGTGTCACATCCTTTCCCCGTTAGAAGAGCTTTGTCCTCAAAGCTTACGATGTGGCAATCACCACAGACGCAGAAATTGGGAAAAGATGCGGGTACTTCTTTTGCATTTGGTCTTCACGCTCCCAGGTGAACTCAGGACCTCTCCTAGAGTTCCAGCGTACCTTCACAACCAGAATACGACTCTGCTTCAGACGCTTGACCTCACGGTCCATAATCTCGATAGGTTCTTCGATGAAGTGCAATTTGTCGTCAACTTGGATCTCATCCAACGGTATAGCAAAGGGTTCGTCAGCCATACATTTCTTCAATTTCGAGACGTGAAACGTACTATGAACTCTACTCAACTGCTCTGGGAGTTCAAGTCGATAGGCAACGGTTCCTACTTTAGCAATGATCTTAAAAGGTCCTATATAGCGAGGGTTCAGCTTTCCCCGTTTGCCGAAACGTATCACTCCTTTCCATGGTGATACTTTCAGCATGACCTTATCTCCTACTTGAAACTCAAGGGGTTTCCTTCTCACGTCGGCATAACTCTTTTGACGATCACGGGCAGCTTGAATACGGCTCTTGATTTGAACTATTTTCTCAGTCGTCTCGTGGATGATCTCTGGGCCAGTGAGCTGACTATCTCCAACTTCAGCCCAGCAGATAGGTGATCGACACTTGCGCCCATACAACGCCTCAAACGGAGCAGCCTTAATGCTGGTATGGTAACTGTTGTTATACGAAAATTCTACCAATGGTAAGTGTCTATCCCAACCTTTTCCAAAGTCGAGTACACAGGCACGTAACATGTCCTCCAATGTCTGAATGGTTCTCTCACTCTGACCATCGGTCTCTGGATGGTAAGCTGTACTCATATCCAATCGAGTACCTAATGCTTTATTAAGGGACTTCTAAAAATGTGAAGTAAATCTCCCATCGCGATCAGAGATGATCGAAACTGGCACTCCATGCCTTGAGACTACTTCCTTCAAGTATTGTCTCGTCAACTTCTCCAACGTGTCATCTTCTCGCATAGGCAAGAAATGAGCAGACTTAGTGAGACGATCAACGATTACCCAAATCGTGTCTTGACCGGCTGCCGTCTTTGGCAACTTAGTCACAAAGTCCATTGTTATATTCTCCCATTTCCATTGTGGGATCTCTGGTTGAACCAACAAACCAGACGGTTTCTGATACTCTATCTTAACCTTAGCACACGTTAAACACTTGCTGACATAGGTGGCTGATAACCACCTTTTTAGGGGTAATTATATATCAAATAGTAGTATAATATTAATCAAAATATAAAATCCCCGCGAGTCAACCAAGTCAACCTTTTAGGAAAAAGGTCAACAAACTCACGGGTATGATATAAATGATTCCGGATAAGTGTTACCCGGGTCGTTCTCCCAACGAGGCGTGAAATTGACGGTTACGTTTTAGGTTTGACTTTTGGATGCTTGAATGCAAGAAGGATTTGGTTTTTGGATTCTAAATCTACGGGAAATTATGGAAATTTAAACTAAGGAATACTTAAATCTACGGGAAAAACAAGCAAAGGCACGGGAATTAATTCCTAAACTACGGGAAAGCAATAAAGGCAAATAAATAACTTAAAAATCTACGGGAAACAAAATAAGGCATATAAATGAAAACTAATTCTACGGGAAACATAAATAAGGCATGGGAAAGGAATCCTAAGTCTACGGGAACATAAAAAATGAAGGCAATTAAAGTTAAAACGCGAAAACGATGACGGGATTTAAAACCCGTTCTTTAAAAAACTAAATCCTACAATTTTGACCCTACGGATGCAAATTTAATTTTCCTAGGTCCTAAAGGATAAAAGAAAATTTCAAAAAAAAAGAATTATATTTATTTTTTTTATTTAATTTTTTTATGATTTAAAAACTGCTTTAATGAAATTAAATGATTAAAAATAGTAAACTATTTATTAAAAATCTGGAAAAAAATACAGAAAATACTTTAAGTTATGGAGAATCTATGAAAAATATAAACTCGATAAATGGCTTAAAGGATAAGCAGTAAAATAAGCAAAGAAGCTAATAAGCATAAACTGGGTAATTACTATATAAATAAAACAAGAAAAATATTAACTGAAAAAGACCCTAGGGCGAAGGGTTTGTGTGTGGCGTGTTGAGGCTTGGTATACAAAGGGGGGGTCATGGGTTCGACCCCCATGCCTTCCCTTTTTGAAAACATTTTTTTTTAAAACTTAAAGCACAACTGAAAATAAGAACTTTTTATAAAAACACTTACTCTAAATCTAACAAATAAGCCAGAAATAAGCAAGAAAAGCTGACATATTGCATTTTTTTAAACTAAGACTAAAAGAGCTAACTGTTTGCCTTTTTGGGATGGAATAAGCACTAGGGGAACAAATAAGCTTAAAGACGACACGCACCTAACCTAATAAGCTCTAATAAAGGGAAATATGCAAACATTATAAGCTGAATGACAATAAATAAGCTATAAGACAGCAAACTAAAAAGACAGTTTTAAAAGGACTAATTAACTACCTATTTTAAGCTATCCTAAGAACTGAATAAGCAACAGAATTATGCTGAAAACCCAAAACAGATTTAGATACCACCCAATGAACCAATAGAACCTGCTTTTGAGAATTTTGAACAAGATTTGGACTATGAAAATCAATCTGATGTAATGACAGTTTCTCACTAATATTTTTGGACGTTTGAAGTTTGAAAAGACAAATGGGTTTTGCAGCCCACTAAACAAGCTTGATAATAAGCCATACTCCTTAAACTAAGTTCACACTTCTAAAATCCATACTATAAACTTCTTTTAAAAGAAATTTTAGACTCCAAGACAAACGTTAACTGACTTAAACTTAGGATTAAAAAGTGGCTTTTTACTTTGAAAACCTAAAAGTGACTTGAAACAGTTTTAAACTAAAATCTTGAAGGGCAATTACCTACTCAACAACTCTATTCCTAGTGCATCACAGACTCAAAACGAGCATAAGTACAACAACTAAAAACTACTAAACAAAATCTAATCCTATAAACTGAAATATGCAATTAGGAATACACAGATTTAAAACATTACTTATAATAACTTTGAAAAAGGTTTTTAAACCTTCAAAACTTTTGAAAACCTGATTTAAAGTACTCAAAAGAGCTTGTCAAAGTTGGCAAAGTGACCCTTACCCATTTTAAAACTCAGTTTGACCTATTTTGGGTCCTAACCCAAACACCCCTTTAACTTTTGTAAATCCATTTTAAGCAATAAAAGGGTGAAGTAAGCTTAAATCTATAAAAACAAATACGTAATTAAGCAAGTTAAGGACAATTAAGCAATAAAAATATGGAGATAAGCACATGACAATAAGCACATAGGATAAGCAGTTAATGGCATATTTGTAAGAAAAACCTAAAAAAACAGAAATTTTCATTAAGATAACAAAAGCTACAAGGTTTGAATTTAAAAGACAATAAAGAAATACAAATAATCTAGAAATTAAAACTATGCTAAGTTACTTCTACTCCTAGTTACTTTTTCTTCTCTGTCTTCTTTCTTTTTATAAGCTGTGAGGTCCTCAACTTGTGTGCTTGTTGTGCTTTTGTTGTAAGAGGCTCAAAGCTTCAATCATATCCCTCCATTTAGCCTTGGAGCCCAATCCATAAATTACAGCCCTTCATTGTCTTGACCAATTAAAACGCTTAGAATTGCCAACTTGGTTTTTGGGGTTTTGTGGAGTGTGGTGAGGGTGATGTTTTGGAGTGAGGTGAAGGGTGAGTGAGAGAGACAAATGAATAGGATTTTTGGGCGGGAAATTTTGGTTAATATATATTTTGGGGGAAACAGGGTAAGGGTTTGGTGGTTTGGCAAAACTAGCCCCTCAACTTGTATAATAGTGTTGCACGTATAGTCCTTGAGATGTAATAGTTTTGGGGAGTTGGCAGGTTTAGCCCTCGAAGTTGTAAGATGTTATTGCAAGTTAGGTCATTGTGGACTAACGGTGTAATAAACTTAACACAGTTATGGCTTAACAAGCATTAAGTGATTTGGGCTTTTATATTGTTTTGGGCCGAGTGTAATAAATAATGGGTTTTGGGCCTTTAGCTTGTATAAGTCTTCATGTAATGTCTTAATGGGCTGACCCGGCCCATTAGATGGGTACGGGTGGGCCCATTTAAGATTTCTTTGTTTTTGGCTCGGCTTTGACTTGTTGACTTTATGGTTGACTTTTCTGTTGACTTTGACTTTTTGACTTTTGCTTTTCACGCTCTTCACGTTCTCGTGCTCGGTTTTGTTGTTTTGGCTTCGTTTTTGTCCTTTTTTCGGATATCCGTTTCCTGCACAGTACAAATACAAAACATACAAATACAATGTATTTTTGGTACGTTTTTGGTCATTTAAGCTTGTTTTTATTGGTCAAAGGTATGTGTATTTAGGCACATACCAAAATCCCCCATACTAAACTATTGTCGTGTCCTCACGCAATGCTCTAAGTAAACACTTAAGAAAACTAAGAATCTCAATCCCCCTCGACTAATTACCTCGAAAAGTAGCTAAGTGTTCATCGAGGGGAGTTAAAGAATTAATAGCTTCGCAAAGCCCTGTTTCGACCATTTATAAATATTTACACTTATTCCCACTCATATTTTTGTTTTTTTCCTTTTGCTCATTTTTTTTGTATTTTTCATGCTTTTCTTTTTAGCAACTAACTAGAACGTTCGGACTTTCGTTATTTTCATAACTTTTCGGGATCATAGAACAAGATGCATTTCAATCCTAAAATGCCCCCAAAAAGGATAAATTCATCGTTCTCGACTTTTCACTTATTCCAAACCAAGCTTAAAACGAAATCACCGTTAAATATAAGTTAAGATGCTAACACTACTCATATTTGTAACTTGTGAACTTTTCACTCCCGACGATTATTATATATTAGGTGAATGTGCATATTTCGAATTTTAACCATGGATCAACGTTTTGCAAAATTCTATGCTTCACGTTCCACCCGAGAATAATGAGTTTGAAGGCGAGATCATCCCATGTAGCGACTTTTGTCTCGGCACATCCCAACCTTGCGGCTAAGTGACCAGGCTTTTGACACCCCACAGAGACTAGTATCGGGACTCACGGACCTTCGGTTTCAAAAAAACTCTTAGGTTTCCCGTATATACATAGCTTATTTAGAAAAACCACAACTCAAAATGAAATAGTCTTAGTTCAAAAGCATATTTAAATTTAAGAAAAAGAGATTTTTCCTATATTTATTAAATCGCATTATTTCACGCTCAATCATTAACATAACTTATGATACAATTGAAATCCTCAACCTTTTTGAAGGCTGCAACATCGGTTGTGAGCCGGGAAGATGAAACAAACTTTTATCAGCCCACGGTTTATAATTATTACTCATCATTCTTTTTTTATTTTTCATCATTTTTTTATCATTTTTTTTATTTTTTTTTTCATTTTACTTTATTTCACAATATATAGAGAAGACTTCTTTTTTGAAAATTTAAGTATAAATTTGAACTAAGACTAAAATTTATTGCTGTCGACTACATCTCAAAAATTTGTTGATTTAGGTTTAATTTTCAAAAATAGCACGTATTATTAGTCCGGTTAGGAGCTTATGGGAGAAAAAGCCACAAATTACATACATGAGCTCTTAAGATTTCCAAATAATCCTTGTTTAGCATCTAACTCATAATTAACTCTATCATTTTTCGTTCTTCGCAAAGATCCGCGAATGCTTAGTCTAAAAGTTAAGGAACAAGCTAGAGCTCAACACGCTCGATCGAGTCAAAATTTATTCTTATTCTACCCAGCAGGAAAGTCAAAATTGTGACAAAACACTTATTTTATTTTTGAAAATTTTTAAATTTTTTCATTTTTTTGGTATTTTGGTGGTAAAAATGGGATTACGTGAAAACAACGACTGCAGGCACAATCAAATCGATAGATCCCCCCATACTAGAACTAAACATTGTCCTCAATGTTTTAAGAAGGGTCTCTATGTAAATCCTAAGCCGTTTATTAAGTATGCTTAAAGATAAACGTTAGTCGATAAGATTTGGATATTGGATTCCCATAATGAAGCTGGGGATGTGAAGCTCGAGTGATCGGAGGACAAAACCGCGAGCACGAGAGTCATCACAATCCGGGCAATCCTAGACATATATCACAAAACACAGAAAAGGAAAGAGGCGAGCCTCTCACACAACACACTTATTCATTACTACTATATAATTATATTAGGATAAGCATGGGTTGCCACCCACGAAGCGCTTATTTTTGTTAACCGAGTCTTGAGCCTGACTCGATCCCCCATACTTGAGCTGGTCAAGGGGGATAGAAATGGAGACACAGAACATCCAAGATAGGAATGTCCTCTCCATAGATCAACATCGGGCTTTTTTGATGGAAAAGCTTGGAAGCTTTAAAGCCCCGATGTGATGAAGAAGGAGGAGATTTCTCCTTTGAAGCAAGAACACCGTGATTGAAAACTTTGTCTTCGTTTTTGGATGAAAATGGAAGTAAAGTATCAATCACGGGGGAATGAGTAGCAAGAAATCTCGTGGATTCGACTTCAATGCATATCCCCGGATCGTAAATCTTGTTTCTATCTCCGGAAGGAGAAGAAACATCAAGATCGGATCCGAGATCATTATGAGAAGGGGTAGGATGGGTGGGCCCAAAATGTTAGGCACATCAACGGGGATGTCTTCCACCACATCAATGGTCGAATCTCCCGAATCGGGATGATCAACATGAAATGATTCGAACTCGGGAAGGGAAGTAGAATTATCGTCAACTTCCGAGTCATAATCATCACTCTCAATACCCGGTGGTATTGAGTCATCCGGACCGAAAAATATATCGATCTCTTCCCTAAGAGAGTCACTATCCTCAACGGGGATAAATGTGGGAAGAGACTCGATGATCGTATTTGGAATAGCATGAAAATCTTCCGGCCTGGTGGCCGGGATAGGTGTTGAATTGTAATTATAGCAACTCTCCCATCATACTACTATAGTCCTCGTGCCTCTATTAAACACATTTTGGTGGATTTGTTTGTGTTCACCGGCAGAACTCATCGAGTGTCATAGAATCATATTAGGAGAGGAAGCCATCAAAGTATCACGATTGAATAGTGATTCAAAAAGATAAGACTCGGCATCAAAACGAACATTTTCGGAGTAGTATCGGGGTTCTTCATTATGAATCGGATTAAATCACTAGAAATATTTCTCGTTAAGATAAAAGAGGGTTCGAAATGAGTTATTATAAAACTCATTTCGTAAATTAACCTCATCATGACTTGATTTGTATCCACATAGAGGTATGAATCGTCGAAGAGAGGATGGATAACGTCGAAAATTTTTTCGTTTGGTAATATCACATTCGGGACTTCACAATTTGCATTCATCAACGGACTCACTTGGGTTTGGACATGGTTCTCCACACGACTTTAATGACTTTGTCGATACGTTTCCTGATTTTTTCAAGATGCTGGCCACCATGATGAGTGAAGTCCGGTTTTGGTGTTATAGGTATGATTGCGGTAGAAACATGTCTGAGATATTTCTTGTTGTTGCAAAAGAATACTCATCGTCGTCATCATCATAAGATGAGGTAGGAAAATTCCAACTTGGAGTATTAATATATTCTGCCAACTCCTCGTTTATACTTTGCAAATCTTGAACAAGTTTGCTAAGCAATTCTTGTACCTCCTTGGATTGAGCATGCTTAACTTCAAAAAATTTGTCCCAAGCTTGCGTTAAAACCTTCGGTGTTTCCCTAAAAGAAATACGATCAAACTTTTTTAAAAAGTTTTGTATTGATTCCATTAGGTCTTCACGGGCATGCAACATTTCCTCACTTGTTTCTTGACGAGGTTGATGAATGACGGGAAACTGCGGGGGTTGGGATTGGTCACAACCGAAAGAATTAGAGTTGTAAAAATTTTGATTCATCGTTTGACATTCAAAAGTCGCATGAGGACCCCCGCAATTTTCACAACAAAGATATTGTTGTGGAAAAGTTGGTGAAGTTTGTGGAAAAGTATCAAAGTTTTGATTGAAACACGGGTCCGGATTGTAGACAAACAGGACTTGAGGCGGACAATCGTAACCATAGTGAGCATCGTTCCTACATAACTCACAAAAATACGTATCGTACTAGGGTTGTGGATGTGGGTATGAAAAATTAGGAGGATTATCGAAAGAATTCAGAGTTGAATCATAAGTGAAAGATATTCCAGCTCTCGAATTGCAAAACAAACAAAATCCTCCATTTAACAGGCTTTCACACTCGTAACAAGTGACTGGTTTTCCGTCTCCATAAGTGCAGTTTATACAAGTTCCATTACTAAGACTGAAACCACATTGATGGCACGTACAAAGATAACAATAGAAGCCAACACACGGTTGTCCACACCCCAAACACTCGCTTTGTTCGAGTGACGCCATAAGAATTAAACAATATAGAGGGTTAAGAAAAGAATTAAACGGCAAAGAGGTTAAAGGAGATTATTTTTGGTTTTTCGGGTTTTTTAAACAACATATTTTATTAAAGGACAAAATGAGATTGATTTCTTAAACAATAATCAACTTGCTTCACGGTTGCTATCTAAAAGAGCGAAATGCACAAATCTCACTCTGACTATCGGTCTCTGGATGGTAAGTTGTACTCATATCCAATCGAGTACCTAATGCTTTATTAAGGGACTTCTAAAAATGTGAAGTAAATCTCCCATTGCGATCAGAGATGATCGAAACTGGCACTCCATGCCTTGAGACTACTTCCTTCAAGTATTGTCTTGTCAACTTCTCCAACGTGTCATCTTCTCGCATAGCCAAGAAATGAGCAGACTTAGTGAGACGATCAACGATTACCCAAATCGTGTCTTGACCGGCTACCGTCTTTGACAACTTAGTCACAAAGTCCATTGTTATATTCTCCCATTTCCATTGTAGGATCTCTGGTTGAACCAACAAACCAGACGGTTTCTGATACTCTATCTTAACCTTAGCACACGTTAAACACTTGTTGACATAGGTGGCTGATAACCACCTTTTTAGGGGTAATTATATATCAAATAGTAGTATAATATTAATCAAAATATAAAATCCCCGCGAGTCAACCAAGTCAACCTTTTAGGAAAAAGATCAACAAACTCACGGGTATGATATAAATGATTCCGGATAAGTGTTACCCGGGTCGTTCTCCCAACGCGGAATGAAATTAACGATTACGTTTTAGGTTTGACTTTTGGATGCTTGAATGCAAGAAGGATTTGGTTTTTGGATTCTAAATCTACGGGCAATTATGAAAATTTAAACTAAGGAATACTTAAATCTATAGGAAAAACAAGAAAAGGCATGGGAATTAATTCCTAAACTACGGGAAAGCAATAAAGGCAAATAAATAACTTAAAAATCTACGAGAAACAAAATAAGGCATATAAATGAAAACTAATTCTACGGGAAACATAAATAAGGCATGGGAAAGGAATCCTAAGTCTACAAGAACATAAAAAATGAAGGCAATTAAAGTTAAAACGCAAAAACGATGACGGGATTTAAAACCCGTTCTTTAAAAAACTAAATCCAACAATTTTGATCCTACGGATGCAAATTTAATTTTCCTAGGTCCTAAATGATAAAAGAAAGTTTAAAAAAAAAGAATTATATATATATTTTTTTATAATTTTTTTATAATTTTTTTATGATTTAAAAATTGCTTTAATGAAACTAAATGATTAAAAATAGTAAACTATTTATTAAAAATCTGGAAAAAAATACAGAAAATACTTTAAGTTATGGAGAATCTATGAAAAATATAAACTTGATAAATGGCTGAAAGGATAAGTTGTAAAATAAGCAAAGAAGCTAATAAGCATAAACTGAGTAATTACTATATAAATAAAACAAGAAAAATACTAAGTGAAAAAGACCCTAAGGCGAATGGTTTGTGTGCGGCGTGTTGAGGCTTGGTATACAAAGGGGGAGGTCATGGGTTGGACCCCCATGCCTTCCCTTTTTTAAAACATTTTTTTTACTTTAAAAACTTAATGTACAACTGAAAATAAGAACGTTTTACAAAAAAACTTACTCTAAATTTAACAAATAAGCCAGAATTAAGCAAGAAAAGCTGACAGAATGCATTTTTTTAACAAAGACTAAAAGAGCTAACTGTTTGGCTTTTGGGGATGGAATAAGCACTAGGGGAACAAATAAGCTTAAAGAAGACACGCACCTAACCTAATAAGCTCTAATGAAGGGAAATATGCAAACATTATAAGCTGAAAGACAATAAATAAGCTATAAGACAGCAAACTAAAAAGACAGTTTTAAAAGGACTAATTAACTACCTATTTTAAGCTATCCTAAGAACTGAATAAGCAACAGAATAATGCTGAAAACCCAAAACAGATTTAGAATACCACCCAATGAACCAATAGAACCTGCTTTTGAGAATTTTAAACAAGATTTGGACTATGAAAATCAATCTGATGTAATATTTCTCACTAATATTTTTGGACTTTTGAAGTTTGAAAAGACAAATGGGTTTTGCAGCCCACTAAACAAGCTTGATAATAAGCCATACTCCTTAAACTAAGTTCACACTTCTAAAATCCATACTATAAACTACTAGTAAAAGAAATTTTAGACTCTAAGACAAACGTTAACTGACTTAAACTTAGGATCAAAAAGTGGCTTTTTACTTTGAAAACCTAAAAGTGACTTGAAACAGTTTTAAACTAAAATCTTGAAGGGCAATTCCCTACTCAACAACTCAATTCCTAATGCATCACAGACTCAAAACGAGCATAAAGACAACAACTAAAAACTACTAAACAAAATCTAATCCTATAAACTGAAATATGCAATTAGGAATACACAGATTTAAAACATTACTTCTAATAACTTTGAAAATACTTTTTAAAACTTAAAAACTTTTGAAAATTGATTTAAAGTACTCAAAAGAGCTTGTCAAAGTTGGCAAAGTGACCCTTACACATTTTAAAACTCAGTCTGACCCATTTTGGGTCCTAACCCAAACACCCCTTTAACTTTTGTAAATCCATTTTAAGCAATAAAAGGGTGGAGTAAGCTTAAATCTATAAAAACAAATATGTAATTAAGCAAGTTAAGGACAATTAAGCAATAAAAATATGGAGATAAGCACATGACAATAAGCACATAGGATAAGCAGTTAATGACAGATTTGTAAGAAAAACCTAAAAAAACAGAAATTTTCATTAAGATAACAAAAGCTACAAGGTTTGAATTTAAAAGACAATAAAGAAATACAAATAAGCTGGAAATTAAAACTAAGCTAAGCTACTTCTACTCCTATTTACTTTTTCTTCTCTGTCTTCTTTCTTTTTATAAGCTGTGAGTTCCTCAACTTGTGTGCTTGTTGTGCTTTTGTTGTGAGAGGCTCAAAGCTTCAATCATAGCCCTCCATTTAGCCTTGGAGCCCAATCCATAAATCACAGCCCTTCATTGTCTTGACCAATTAAAACGCTTGGTATTGCCAACTTGGTTTTTGGGGTTTTGTGGAGTGGGGTGAGGGTAAGGGTGATGTTTTGGAGTGGGGTGAAGGGTGAGTGAGAGAGACAGATGAAAAGGATTTTTGGGCAGGAAATTTTGGTTAATATCTGTTTTGGGGGAAACATGGTAGGGGTTTGGTGGTTTGGCAAAACTAGCCCCTTAACTTGAATAATAGTGTTGCACGTATAGTCCTTGTGGTGTAATAGTTTTGGGGAGTTGGCAGGTTTAGCCCTCAAAGTTGTAATATGTTATTGCAAGTTAGGTCCTTGTGGACTAACGGTGTAACAAAATTAACACAGTTATGGCTTAACAAGCATTAAGTGATTTGGGCTTTTATATTGTTTTGGGCGAGTGTAATAAATAATGGGTTTTGGGCCTTTAGCTTGTATAAGTCTTTATGTAATGTCTTAATGGGCTGACCCGGCCTATTAGATGGGTACGGGTGGGCCCATTTAAGATTTCTTTGTTTTTGGCTCGGCTTTGACATGTTGACTTTATGGTTGACTTTTCTGTTGACTTTGACTTTTTGACTTTTGCTTTTCACGCTCTTTACGTTCTCGTGCTCGGTTTTGTTGTTTTGGCTTCGTTTTTGTCCTTTTTTGGATATTCGTTTCCTGCAGTGGTGCATTACATATTTCACTTGATACTTCGGTGGATAATTACTGATATTAAACACAGCTCCATTTTCTCAAACCATTTGTCAATCCGACACCGCCTTTTTTTTTTCCCTCAAAGTGTTGATCCCCCCCTGAGAAATTATGTGGCTTGCACTTAAGAAGTCTTGGAAAGTGCCACTCTAGCCACTGCGCATGAAACCTCCATAGTTCATAACCATGATTCCCATTTCTATTTACCCATCCATTTCCGTTTTTCTCCCATTCCTATCCATTCCATTCCTCTATTTCCATTTCCTCCGTTACCTATCCATTTCCATTTCCTCCATTCCATTTCCTACTCCGTACCTCCATTCCATTTCCTCCGTTCTCACCTTCTGTTTGTACCATTCTCATTCAGTGGTTCAAGTCCTTGCGCTTCACAGAGCCTCATCTCTTCAGCTACTCGGCGAGTAACCATTTCTTATGAGTAGTGTAATTCTCTTCATGGACCTTTAATTGTCGAGAAGCATACGCTATCACCTTTTCCCTTTGCATCAACACGGCTCCATAACCCTTAAGTGACGCATCGCAATAAACCACAAAATCTTCCGTTCCTTCGGGCAACGCTAAGATCGGTGCACTACACAATTTCTGCTTCAGTGTCTGAAAAGCTTCCTCTTTTTCTTTTCCCCACTCATATTTCTTATCTTTCTGAGTCAACTTAGTCAGTGGATTAGAAATCAAAGAAAAGCCTTCAATAAACCTTTGATAGTAACCAGTCAATCCAAGAAATTGTCTCGCCTCCGTTGGCGTCGTCAGTGCAGGCCAATTCTTAATGGCTTCGATTTTGGCAAGATCAACATGAACACCATTATGATCAATCACATGACCAAGAAATTGTACCGAATCTAGCCAAAAATCACACTTTGAAAACTTGGCGTACAATCTCTCCTTTTTAAGCAACTCCAAAATAGTCTTCAAATGCTTTCCATGCTCTTCTTCGTCCTTGGAATAAACCAAAATATCATCGATGAACAAAATGACGAACTTATCAAGATATGGCTTGCATACTCAGTTCATCAAGTCCATAAACACAGCATGCGCATTAGTCAATCCAAACAGCATTACTTGGAACTCAAAGTGACCATACCGAGTTCTAAATGTTGTAACTGGAATGTCCTCTTCTTTAATGCGAAGCTGATGATATCCTGATCACAGATCGATCTTAGAGTACATGCTCGAACCTTGAAGTTGATCGAATAAATCATCGATTCTCGGGATAGGATAACGATTCTTGACAGTCAACTTGTTCAACTCGCAGTAATCTATACACATTCGAAAAGATCCATCTTTCTTTTTCACAAACAACACTGGTGCTCCCCACGGTGATGAACTCGGACGAATAAATCCTTTCTCCAATAGCTCTTGCAGTTGTACCGACAACTCTCTCATCTCAGACGTGCCAAACGATGTGGTGCACGTGCAACAGGTGCAACCCCCGGTACTAGATCAATTCGAAATTCTACTTGCCTCGGCGGTGGTAATCCCGACAAATCATCAGGAAACATCTCAGGAAAGTCACAAATTACAGGCACGTCTTCCAATCGTTTCTCCTTTGGTTTCTTCTCAGTCACATATGCCAAAAACAACTGACAACCTCGTTCGATATACTTGCGGGCTTTAATACAAGATATGACCTTTAGTCGAGACATACCTTTGTCACTTTCGACTGTCAACGTCTTGTTTCCGTAAGGTATACGAACAACCTTCTCACCATAAACGATAACGGCATCGTGCTTGACAAGCCAATCCATATCGATTATGACGTCAAACGTACCAAGCTCAATCGGCATAAGATCGATTTCAAAAGTATGGTTCACTAAATTCAAAGTGCAACCTTTCAAGATAGTGTTCGTACTAACTACCCTTCCATCGGCTAATTCTACCTCGTAACTGGCATCTATTTTAATCGGATCGATATCAAGCATGGAACTAAATCTAGTATCCACAAAACTCCTATCGGAACCCAAATCAAATAAAACAGAAGCGTAGCGGTTATTGAGTAAAAATGTACCCGTAACCACATTCAGACCTTGCGGCTCAGCATCCTTAATCGCATAAGCTCGGCCATGAACTTCTCCCGTTTCCTCTTGTTTGACCTTCTTTGGGCATCGGTTCCTCGTATGACCTTGCTCCCCACAATCATAACAAGTCCAAACAGGATGAGCGTTAGCACCCGTGGCAACACTCTTTTCCTTGCAATACCTCGATTTGTGCCCAACCTTTCCGCACTTGTGGCACTTGATTGTACATGGGACAACATGGCGAGTAAAGCAACGTTCACACACAAGAAGTGATCCAGAAGACACCTTTCCCTCAATCGGATCAGTAGTCATAGCTCGCGCATTCCCTTGCTTTTGATTATTTTGCGAAGATTGGCGTGAGTTATCTTTGTGGTTGCTCTTACCACTACTTTTTTGGGTAAAGGGTTACCCCGGTAAAGTATATTAAAACCGAAAAAAGTTAAGTATAAATGGAATGTGGCTGAAGTACCACATTAACCTCAAGCTAAACAGCTTGATAAACACCTAAAACTAGAGCTTATGACATGCCATAAACTCTTACAACTCTAGAAACAACTAATTGCAACTAGAACACATAACACAACTAAACAAGCTAACCAGCAGCAGCCGTGAAAGATGAACTTCCACCAGCTTTTGTGTTTTGAATTAAGTTAGCCGATTCATCATACACATTTTCCACATCTTCTTCTTCTTCTTCATTTAAGGCAGAAAAAGAATTAGACATGGAGAGATTATCTTTCTTAGATGAATTATCAGTCGTCTTTAACATAGGTGTTGATTGAGATGTATAACCCGCATAAGTAGTTCCCTTCTTTGGTGCACTTGTAGTCGCTTTAGGCTCATATCTAACATTATGTTTAACCGAAGGACCAGTAAACTGACCGCCATTAGTAGACTTGGACTTACCTTTCCTCTTCTTCTTTTTACCCACCGTTTGGAAACCATCATTAGTCTTCTCAGCATTAGGGGTAACAACATTAGAAGTAGCAACAATAGGAGGACTCACCACTTTTTTAGGGCAATAGTCATGAACATGACCAAAAATCTTACATGTATCACATCTGGGCGGCCTCCATTCATACTCAACACGGATGGTTTCTTTGGTAAAATCATCCTCAGAAAGAGATGGAATACCAATAGTAACAACATCCACGAGATCAGCCTCTGAATTTACCTCAATTAAGCACCGAGCAAAACTACTCCTACCCCACGAATCATTACACATGGAGCTTGTGTATGAATCAAGCATAACAGGTTTACCAATGAACGTAGCAATTAGACTAATACCATCCTCTTCAAAAACTTGAATAGGAACATCATGCAATTTAACCCATATCGGAATACGAGTCAATTCTTCTTTGAGCAATCTAGTATCCATCGACCATTTCTTGAGAATGATCGGAGATTTACGAATCAACCAAGGACCACCCTCCAGAACAGCCTCTAAACCAGCCCGGGAATCAAATTTAAAGAAAAAGAAGCCTTTGGAATTCATCATAATCCTTTTCAGCCCATGTTTCGCCCAGTTGTTCCTAGCATAATATTCAACAACCGGAAACGCCATTCTCTTTCCAATAAAGTAGCCATATAGAGTGTGTTCAAAGCGAGTACTAACCTTTTCAACAACTTTACGAGGAATAGAGATGTTAACACCATCAAATACGGGATCAGCCACCAAGGTACGAAAGTTGGAATTAACATTTGGTTGATCCTTTGCACTTCCACCCGCAACTCCAGCATAGGATGTTGACTTATTGATGTCCACAGACTGAACGATAGGGTCACTAGGTATTGTGGATTCATCAACATTAAGATTAATTGAATCATCAGCATACGAAACCTTACAAGGGATAACATCAGCATTATTACGATCAACCTTAATTGAATTACATATAGAACCTAATGCTTCCAAGGTTTCCATACGATCTTCATTAGTCAACTCAGATAATAACTCATCATGTTTACCAGCATCAATATCATTAATTAACTTTTGCAAGTCACCCACAGTAGTTAATGGAACTCCAAAAGTGGCAGCAACATCAATACTATACAGTTCTCGGGGCACGTTAATAATAGTAGACGGAGAAACCAAAGGAGAAGATGTACTCACCTTTGGACTACTTCTAAGCTGCATACCAACCCTAGCAGCACCATCTCCAAACGTAGTACCCTTATCACTTGTATTCGACATTCTTGACTGCAACAAGCAAAACGAAACCTAAAAAACCCTAAACAAAGAAAACTAAAAGATCAACACAGCAGCTATGAGATCCACGTCTATCTCATCACGAAAAACCTTTGAAGGAAGGCAATAATATAAATACACGAAGGACTATCTGACTTCCATAATGAAAGTCGATAAGAATTAATAAAGATCCCTAAAGAACGAAAAAACACCAAACCCTAAATGAGAGATCGCACCCTAAATCTTTAGAGAAACATCAATCAAATAAGAAACTTGTTAAATCATTATAATCATAAGATTAACAGATTAAACAAGAGTATTATATGATATTCGGATCAAGAAAGAAGAAGATTATGCGATCAGAATTGATGGAATAGAGGGAGCCGTTTTTTCGCCCATAGAAGAGAGAATTTTAGGTTTTTTTTGAATTTGCTTATTTAGGGTTAGTTTAGCTTATTAGATTTGTCTAGGCCTGTTCTAGCTTATTTACCTTGCTTATCTTTGTTTGCATTTGCTTATTAGGTTTAGTGCCCAACTTGTCTGTTCCATTTTCCATTAGCTTATTTTGAGCTCAAACTGCTTAACAATTAAACATTCTTATCACTTTAGGGTTTAATTTTTGATAATTTAGTTTTTTATTTTACTCGCGTTTTTACATTCCGCATCTCATTTTAGGTTTAAATCTGTTTAATAGCATTTCATTGGTTTAGGTTTTCCTAATTGCTATGTTGCATTTTTAAAACAATTCTACTTCTTTTGTCCATTCAAAACATCGATTATCAATTTGTCATTCGATTTTCCATTCAAGCCTCGTTGGGACATAACGACCCGGGAATCATACTTCCAGAATTATATATATTTTTCATTTGTGAACTCTGTCCAATCCTTGCTAAAGGTAATTAGGTAAGTGTTTTGCTTGTTTTGTGTTAATATATTTATATATATATATATATAAGATATATATAATATATAATATATATATATATATATATATATATATATATATATATATATATTATTGACGAATCAATAAGCAACAATGTTGTACTCCTTAACCCCCAGGTTCCATAATTCGTGCTCCATTCTTTGAATTTCTTACACTGGGCAAAACTCTGCAGTCATCAACTATTTCATTTCAGCCCAAGGCATTTGGTTCACAGTCTCCAAACCCATGGTTGCAACCTTAGAATTCCACCAAGTCAAAGCAGGTCCTTGCAGTGTAGCAGCAGCAAACTTCACCTTCTTACCCTCTGCACATTCACTGATTCCAAAAACACTCTCAGTTTTCTCAAACCATCTTCGTAATTTGGCAGCTTCTTCAATACCGTGAAAAACAGTAGGATTGCACTTCATAAATCCAGCAAAAGTGCACTCACGAACAACAGGTGCGGCATCTTGACCCCTAACTAGTCCAGGTCCTCTAGCATCATTTCCAGCATTCGCATGTCTCGCCCGTTCAGCAGCAATAGCGGCATCGACACTTTCTTTGATCATTCGCCGAACAGCAGCTTGAGTCAAAGGTGCAGACTTTGGAGGCATAATTCTGTCACGTCACACAGAAAACAACTTGATAAGCATTCATAACATGATATACTCGTAACATGGTACAAAGACAAATCAATCACAACCACAGTCACACAATATCAAGTAGTAATCAAAAGATAGCCATTCATTATTCATCACAAAAGAGTTAATACATAGTTGCATTGTTTCATGAAATGATACAAATCGTTACAACCAATAGCATCAAGTCTACTAACTGAGGATTCAGTTTAGTGATTACACAATAAAGATACTACTAATGAAATTAAAATACTAGGAGTTACGAGGGGATCCCCGCAGCTCAGATGATGGACTCTCCTCATCCTCAACTAGAACATCGATAGCCTTATTCGGTCTTTCTTCAAACACAACTCCCCTACGAATCATCTCTTGATAGAACTCATAAGCTTGAACTCTAGTCCAATAGAGATCTCTCTCGACTCGTTCTTTCTGCATACGAAGAAGTGTGTTGCTTGACCTTGATTCTTCTAATTCTTTCTTCAACTCCTTACACTCAGCTTTTTCTTCAGCATTACCAAGCTTTCTAACCAGATTCTCTATTATAGTCGTTCCTTCTTCCATACTAGATCGCACTTCATTACCCAAATCTAAAATTAGCTTACCATAGTACTTATCCTTTGCCTTCCCTTTCTTTTCGACCAATGCATGCGTCGTCTCGCGACCACACAGTCATCTTGGAAGAGAAGTCATCCGACCAAAAAGAGAGTTAATGTCCCTTCTCATGAAACCAGGAAACAGACCATCACTGTCCTCTCTGTGGAAGCTAGTAGTAGATGACTCACCTACCTCATGGACACTAGCAGGAACAGTCTCATCCTCGGGCTCAACCGTGTCCTCAACCTCAATCACATCTTCAGGCTCTAAATCAAAAGCAGGTGGCGGAGGGTTAAGAGGATTCGTCTCTTCATAAGGAAACGTCAACTCCGGCTCATTCTCATCTTCTTCGTCATCTATATCCATATCTTCTTCTTCTTAAGGTTCTTCCTCAAATTCTTCCTCTTTCTGGTTCCTTGTGTTCATCCACTAAGACAGGCTCAGGAATAACAGGAACAACATCGGGTTGATTCAGCTCAACTACGGGTAAATCATCTACATGATTGGGAGGAATTATGTTTTCCATGATAATCTAGAAAATATCATATAATACTTATTCAATAGTGTTCCAATAAGAATACTATTA
>BQNB010104510.1:0-23800 GCA_026074375.1 Tanacetum coccineum | reverse complement strand
ATTATCTAAAGGAGCAAACTCTTTGCAAGTTGAAGGTTAAGATCTATTCAGTAAAACGATCCAACACCTTTCGACACCTTAGCTGATTTAGGATCATGTGTAAACAGAATCCCAATATACCTCTTCAAGAAGCTTGACATCAGACTATTGGAAGAGACTGACCATATCTTCGAGTTGGCTGACGAAACCAAATCTTACCCCGTTGGGATTGTTAAAGACGTAGAAGTCCGCATAGAAAAACTGAAACTGTTAAACGATTTCTACGTAATCGATATAAAGAAAGACCCCGAAACCCCTTTACTAGTAGGAAGAGGATTCCTAGCAACCGCCAATGCAGTAATAGATTGTAGAAAAGCGAAAATAGCAGTGGAAGAAGGGATCACTAGGTCGGTATTCGGAGTAAAAGGAGTCGATTTAGGTGAAGAGGAAGCACCCTATTGGACCACGCTTGGAAAAAGGGAATCTTACAAACCACGACCTAGCTCAGATGGAATAGGTACGTAAACCCCTTCTTATGCTAGGAAGGACTTCTTAGATTGTCATTTGCCAAGAGAAAGGGAAATTGCTAAAGACGCCAAAATTAATCCCTTCAAGGACGTCATAGTGTTTAGGCGAATGGTAGAATTCCTAGGGGCCTTGCCAATAGACCTTAAGAGAAACATGTTAGAGTCGAAAGACTTAATCAAGAATCCAATCAATTGGGATAAACCACCTAAGGATGGAGATGGGGCATGGCATGCTAAAATTAGGATAATTGATCCGGATGGAGAAAAATTTACCAAAACCCTACAATCAATCCTCGCCACTAGAAAGCTCTCCGAAAGAGAAAGTCCAAGGGAGATCATCAACTTGGACCACTTCTATGACACTTGACGTGTGACTTTGAGTCTAGCTACAAGACTCATAAATAAAGAAAAGCGCTTTTTGGGAGGCAACCCAATATTTACTTTCCCGCATTTAGGAGTGTCTTATGTTTTATTCTTTATTGTTTGTTTTATAATGTTTGAATCATTTTGCAATCATGCTTTGTTTGTTTGTAACTTCATCTTATCTTCAATCAAATGTATTTTGCATAAAATAAGTGTAGGAGAATATATCCGGTTTTTAACAACTAAATTCAAACATTTAAAATAAATTGTTTAGATTACTTCGCGTCAGTTTCGAGTCATATGATTGTATTGACTAATATAAGGTTTCATGCTGCAATTTCATACGGGAAACAACTTATATAATCACTTGCAGGAAGTTTTTCAAAGAAAACGAAATAAAAATTTTGCTCAAAGCCTGGAGACGGCGTCGTGAGCCCCGCTACAAGAAAATTTGAAAATTTTCAAGTATTTTCAAAAAATAGTTTGCACAACATTTAAAATTTGTAATTCTTTTATAAACCGCATAAACCTATGATTACATCATTACTCTCATCTAATCTTTACTGCTTTCATAGAGTCAAAACCTTAAATTCTCATTGTATATATATATCTATCCCACCGATTTTATGCTTGGTGTAGTTGTCTTTGTCTTTGATTACAGGTTATATTTTATTAGAAGAAGCTTTGAAGTTATTAGGAAGTTTCATTGGATGATTCTTGGAGGACGATTTAAGCAGTTATCACATGTTTCTTCTCCATTATTGAGCAAACCAGGAGAGTACTAGTTTCTTTTACTTGTTTTCTTTTCCCTTTATTCGTTTTTACGGGTACTTCTATAGAACATTGGGGACAATGTTCAACTTAAGTGTAGGGAGAAATAATCCTTATAAACTATTCCTTCAATTGTCATTTGCTTGTTCCTTAAAATGATGGGTAATATATCAAAACATAGCATAAAAAGGCAATTTTAACCAAAATTTAAATTTTTTTATGACACATACCGACAAAAACCGAGTATTAATATCGTCTAATGGATATAAATGTGTATGACTAGCACAAAAACCCTAAAAATGCGAGGTTCGCCTTTAGATCTTTAGAAATTCGGGTATCCATTATTGAAACCCAAGATAGTTTGTACCTTTAGCTTTCTCGAGTTAAGGTTCGAATGCAGTCATATGTGTCTATTCTGTCGTTACAGATGTATACGTATGGTCTTTGTCTCCTTTTCTAGAGCATTGGTATCGGTATTAAATTATATGAGTGTACCTGTAGTATATTAAATTCTAGAACTTGTTTTTGTGATGCATCTCGAGACCGCATAGTAAGTATTAGGATTTGCTAGATAAGAGGCACTAGGATTAACCCATGTTTTAAACCTGTAATTGTTATGATGGTCACATCGATCATATAATTATCCCACACCCTTGCCATGCACTCATTTTTAGAGCAAGATACCCCTAGTACAACTCTCCGAGCCTATCCTTTTTCACGGTTCTCATAATTTTCTAGTTAAACCAAACTATTAATGAAGGGCATTGTCACCCTTGAACCAATTGTTACACCCAAATTGCCTTACCCTACCGTGTATGTACTCGCTTTTAGTACATGATTGTTTTAACCCAAGTTAATTATTGAGTACACAGTTGCTAAGTCCTTATCCTTGTAAATACTATTTTGGAACGACTGAGATTCATGATTGTATTCATCTTATGAAGAATTAGGGAGGAAGTAATTTATTACCCCCAATCGAGCTTAATAAGCTCCATGTTATTTTGATCCAACTCAATTCGGGTCATTAGTTAGATTGTAAATATCGAGTATGTAAAAGTTCAAGTATAGGGGTGTATCTATAAACCCCCATGATGTATTATATGTTTAAGCAATGGCAGGGCAAAAGTGTACAAAAACAAAATGTATATAAAAAAAGTGTGAAAAAATATATGGGCTGCCATTTGCTTATGTTTATGTTTATCATAGAGTCAAGAAAAGAAAAAGAAAAAGTTGGTGTAGAGTTTGTATATTTTGTCTGAGTCTTTGGCTTAACAACCAAACCAACGTGTATTCTTACAAATAATTAGCTAACCCTTTCACCCCAAATTCACTCAAAGCCACCCAAAAATATCCCATCCATTTCCGTTTCCGTCAATGTTATCTTACACCTACACCCCACAACCCTTTAAAAGACCTCTTTGACAGTAATGAATAATACTTGCGCCTAACGGCGGATGTTTGATCCTTTACCAAGCCTATGGTAATTTATATGCTATGACAGGTAATGAGTGTTGATTTTTCGTTTCCCCATTATGTTATAATTTATTATACAACCGAGAGAAATAAAGAATCCCAAACACTTATGTGAGGTGCTAGAATATACTTTCCGTGCTTTTAATTACGAGGTCTAGAAGGTTGTGTTGTAAAATACTTTTAAAGAGTAGGTTAAATGACCCCAATATTGCTATTGTCTAGGTAGAAAATCCCATTTGCTCGAGGACAATCAATTCCCAAGTGTAGGGGTATTTCATGAAGTGTCACTTTATATACTATTCGGGGTCATTTAACCCCTTAAATCATGCAAATATGCCTAGATTATGTGCTTAATCATTTGTTTTCAGGTTTTTAGCACTTGGATGGCATTTGGAGGAAATATACGTGACTTGGGCTCATTTGGAGAAGAAACGGACAAGATTACGGACCTACACCAAATCTCTTAAAGAATTATGCATACAGCGCGTGGAGACGGCGTCGCAGGCAAAAAGCGACGCCATCACAATCTATCTGGTGACGGCGTCAGGAAAATGACGACGGCGTCAGGACGTGACCGACTTAAAAGAGGATCTAGAATCATCTACATGCCGATGGCATCAGGACTTCAAATCGACGCCGTCGCAGCGATTTTCCTATATATATTAAACCGAAATTAGGGTTTTAAGTGTGTAACTTTGTATAATTTTAGGGAGACGAACCCTAGTCATTCCAGCAGCTTTTAAGGTCGTTTTAGGGCCTCAAAACCCTATTGTAACTACCTTTAATCCATGTTTTAATCAAGTAAGATTATTTATCATTAATCATTCAATATGTCTATGTGCTGTATGATTGATTTATGTTCTTGCTTTTCTTTAACATGCTAGGCTAAACTCTCATTTGTTTTTACTTATGATTGTATGAAACTTAGGTTGTAGATCCTTTTGATGTTGCTTCTTGTTGATGGATGTACGTGTTAGGCTTTAGAAAACTAGCCATAAGATATTAAATTGGCATAGACATCTAGGGAAACGCGAGTAGTGTAGAAAGGATACCATCGGTAATAGTCTTCATACTACCTTACCCCTAATATGGTTGATCCCTCTTAAGATATATCACATGCATTTAATATACTCTTAGGGGCCTTGTAATAGTCTTCATACTACCTTACTTGTGTGTTGCCCTAACGTGACAAGTGTGACAAGGCAACAGATCTAGGAGAAGCAATCTAAGGAGTAGTGCATGATTAAGTAAATACATCTTTTTATCATAAAGTTATCACCAGTAGTTTAGATTATAGTTTAATTATTAGTTAATCAAACCAACCTCTCAAACCATTGATTTACCTACTTTTTATAAAATATAAAAATACAAAAATAATCTTTTCTCAACCCCTTAGAATTCTGTTAGACCGTGTTCGAGCCTTCCCAACCTAGTCCCCTAGAGAACGATAACAACCCTCGAGTCTTGCCTATACTATACTGCAACGATTAGGTACACTGCCAAGGGGATTGTAAAACTTCCAGTGAAGTCTTCGCAACCCTCACATCAATCATTATTTCCCGTCATGTTACATTTGATGAAACTGTATTTCCTTATGGCTTTACTCAACCCGCTTCGCCACCTACCTACATATTTTTAGACAACACACCAGATATAATCACTCCAATAATTCACACCACTCCCGTTGTGCAAACTACTCCCGAACCTATCACACCAATTCCTCCCACTCCATATCCAGAACCAAACAATAACAACAATGCCAATCAATCAGCCCACACCCTAGTCTAACAGGCCCAATCATCCCCTTCCAACCCACTCGCTGCAGCCCAACTACATACACCAACCGTAATCCCATAACACTCTATGACCCAACCTCATTCACCACCTTCTTTCCTTACTGTGGCCCAATAATAAATCTCGGCCCAAACCCTACCAGCCGCGGCCCACAACCTAAATGTGACCCCACCACTTATTATTCTCGACCCTCCTCAAAAGCCGATCCCCGTCTTGGTTCACCCCATGGTCACCCGTTATCGTGTCGGGTCTAATCGTCCCACTCAACGTCTTAGTTTACATATGTCATCGGTTTCGCCTTTACCAAAGACATATCATGATGCGTTTAATGATTCAAATTGGCAAAATTCTTTGTGTGATGAATATAATGAGCGTATTAAAAATAAAACTTGGACTCTTGTACCTCGACCCACGAACACCAACATTGTTCGTTGTATGTGGTTATATCGCCATAAGTATCATGCAGATTGCACTCTTAGTCGCTACAAGGCTCGTCTTGTGGCAAATGGTAGTACACGGTTAGACGATGTGGATGTTAATGAGACCTTTAGTCCGGTTGTTAAATGGGATACTATTCAGATTGTTCTCAGTTTAACTACTTCTCGACATTGGCCGATTCATCAGCTTGATGTCAAGAATACCTTCTTACATGGTGATTTATATGAGATAGTTTATATGCATCAGCCTCTAGGATTTTAGGATTTTGTTCACTTTGATTATGTATTTTTATTGCAGCGGTCTCTTAATGGGCTCAAGCAAGCCCCTATATCCTGGTTTTAGCGATTTGCATCCTATATTACTCGTGTTGGGTTTAATCCTAGCCGTTGTGACTCCTCTTTATTTATCTACAGACAGGGACATATACTGCTTATTTGTTATTGTATG
Source organism: Tanacetum coccineum (assembly GCA_026074375.1). Lineage (NCBI taxonomy): Eukaryota > Viridiplantae > Streptophyta > Magnoliopsida > Asterales > Asteraceae > Tanacetum > Tanacetum coccineum. The sequence goes on along the minus strand of BQNB010104510.1, from coordinate 18,008 downwards.
TTGATGATATTGTTCTCACTACTTCTTCTGAGACTTTGTTATAGCATGTTATTGGTTCATTACATCAGGAGTTTTTTATGACAGATCTCGGCTCACTTAATTATTTTCTGGGTATTTCTTATCTCAACCCAAATATGTTGTTGAGATTCTTGAGCGCGCTCATATGGCTACTTGTAACTCCAGTAGGACTCTTGTTGATACTGAGTCTAAAATGGGTGATGATGGTGATCCGGTTTCTGACCCAACGTTATATCGGAGTCTTGTGGGTTCTCTACAGTATCTTACTTTTACTCGCCCTGATATATCTTATGCAGTACAGTTGGTCTGTCTTTATATGCATGATCCTCGGAAGCCTCATTTCTCGTCTCTTAAGAGGATCTTGTGGTATGTTCGTGGTACTTTGGATTATGGGTTGCAGTTATTTTCATCTTCTACTACAGATTTGGTTGCTTATTCGGATGCGGATTGGACTGGATGCCCTACCACTGGAAGATCAACTTCTGGTTACTGTGTTTTTCTTGGCAACAACTTACTCTCTTGGTCCTCTAAGCGCCAACCAACGCTTACTCGTTCTAGTGCCGAGGCAGCGTAGTGTTGCCAATGTTGTTGCTGAGACTTGTTGGTTGAGGAATCTTTTGCATGAATTACATACACCATTGTCTTCTGCTACACTTGTTTATTGTGGAATGTGAGTGTTGTGTATTTGTCTTCTAATCCAGTTCAACATCAGCGTACGAAGCACATTGAGATTGACATACATTTTGTTTGTGATTTGGTTGCCGCTGGTCAGGTTCGAGTTCTTCATGTCCCTTCGTGATATCAATATGCTCATATTTCTACTAAAGGTTTGCCCTCCGCATTGTTTGAGGAGTTTCACATCAATTTGAGCGTCCGATGTCCTCCTGCTCCAACCGCAGGGGAGTGTTAGCCTGTATTATTTATGTTGTATGTGTATTGGGCTCAAGCCCGTATCTAGAAGTCTCTATGAATCCTTTATAATGTATCGTATCAAGGAATGATAAATAATCACATTTACCAAAACCTACAAGGAGGCTAGTTTTATAAACTTTGTTTTCGATTGATATAAAAGAAATTTTGAACTAGCCGGGTGTTAAACACCAACATGTCACCCTACCTGCTCATACTAACAATATCTCTAAACAATGTTTGATTTTTATTATTAGACCAACCGTAATTGTCGCCACCACCGTCAGTGGTTGACAACCACCACCTCCACCACCGCGCGAGGTGGTGGGTTTTTGGCTTTTGTTTGATATGGCAACCACCTAACCACCTGCACAACTTCCCCATAGTGTTAGCTTATTTAAATAAATCAGAAAACTAAAACCACCACCAAATGGTCCAGTGGTAAGGTCTTTGGTTTTCAAACAAAAAGTCAAGAGTTCAAACCTCGCTATATGTATACATCTGAGTTAAAGGGCGCGCCCTCCCCAAGCAACCTTAACAAGAAAAACCATACCTTTTAAATAAATTGAAAAATTATATATGCTTTTGGGTGTAGCACCGGTGTGTGATTTTGTATTCGGAGTTTTATTAGTAAAGTTTTATAAAGCTTTTATTTAAAAAAAGTTAAACATAATGAGTTAGATGGTGGTTTTGTCGGTCACTACCACACCTATTTAATGATGGTTTTGATGAAATGTTGAATGGAATACATTAACATATAGATAATGAGTTTGATTATCATTATATTGAGGGGTGTTTGGTATGTCAAGAGAATCATAATGGGTATGGGTTTTGTAAACTCACCACCTTTAATTAGATTATGTCTATCTTCGAGTTTTATACCTATTTTCATAATCAGGTCATTTTATGACTCTATTATTCTTCACTATTTATTTTAGTCCGATACGCGTTTACTTTTAATTTGACTTTTAAGCTAAATCGCGTAGACTAGAAATAATCATTTAATGTAAACGGTCACCAAATAAATTAAGGTTTACGTCAAACAAGTGTCATATAATTATTAAGAAGTTAATTATTAACTTTGCGTAGTATATTTTTATTGGTCACATAAAGGGCTTACGTTTGGCAATAAAATACATTTAGACACACCCCGGAAATACCTAGACTTACCTAGACTCAAACCAATACCCACTTTTAATCCTTAAACACAAAATTTAATAAAATCTTGTGTTAATAACCCACTAGGGCCGAATGTGGGAACAAATCACTTAGAAAATCTTTAAAAATCTATACTAAGTACTTGTACATCAAGAGATTAATTAAGACTAGTACTTAATGTTCCTAGTTAGCCTTAATACACAATGGACAATAACCATTTGGATCTCTTTCCCTCTTGGATACCCGCGGCAACATACAAACATGTATACAACCATACAAATCTTGTTGAATCTTAGTAAATCTTATACATACACCTTGTAATTAAGATATGTACTAAGTAGTATTAGCAAAACCATGTGTGGCTAACTAGAAACCACAAAACCACACCAAAGGGCACAGTTTGGTTTGATTTGGGGACTAGGAAGGCTAACTAGTTCTCATGCCTATATATATACACACTCACATTGACACTTAACACTCCTTAAAACTTATAAACACACAAACACTCAACCAAATAAACCATATTGTTTTTCTCTCTTCGTTCGGGTCACCACAGCCGAGACACAAATCCACGAACATGACACCACAACTCACAACCAAAGAGTTCTAAGGTATAACCTAGTAGTCTATAAGCTAAGGTTATACGTTTAAGGGTTTGAAAGCAAGAAAGATTCGGTTTAAACTAAGGCTTGGGGTATACAAGTTGAGTTTCCACACGACTACACGACACACACGTTCAAGAAGCTAGGACCCTTGTAAGTGTCTTAGCCTACGTTCATATTCAAGTTTCATGTTTGCTTCATGTGTCATAAGGCACGGTTATTATGTGTTAACAAGCTAAACATGGGTCGTGCCTAGCATGACACAACCCATGTCCACGTCTTACAATATACAACATATATAGACTTGTGTGGTGAACCAAAAGCCATAAGGCACGTAACAAAGATCTTGTGTATAAGCATGAATGTTTAAATATGACATGCACACGTAAAATATTTAACCGAGAGGTTTGATAACTCGTTTGGAAACGGAAACACTTTCATGTCACGTATCATAATACTTAACAACTCGTCTTGCTCAATAAAGGATGTGTACACTATAGTATATGCGAACTAGGGTTGTTTGGGATATGTCGAAATAAGTTAGCAGAAGTTAGTACTGCTAGCAGAGTTAGTACTGCTAGCAGAAGTTAGTACTGCTAGCAGAGTTAGTACTGCTAGCAATGGGTTGTTTGATACAAGCTAAGTAGAAGTTTAACACTGTCAAGCCTTAAGAAGTTGTACATGCTAGCAGAAGTTAGTACTGCTAGCAGGTTTTAGTTCTGCTAGCAGAAGAGTTAGGTACTGATAGCAGAGTTAGTACTGCTAGCAGAGTTAGTATTGCTAGCAAATGTTTGTACTGCTAGCAGAGTTATACTGTTACAGAAGTTATAGTATGCTAGCAGATGTTCGGTTACTGTAGCAGAAGTTTAGTAATGCTAGCAGGGGTTAGTACTGCTAGCAGAGTATAGTATGCTAGAGAAGTTAGTATGCTGCAGAGTTAGTATGCTATAGGCATATTGTTAATACTGCTAGTGTATAAATAATACTGTTTTTGACATTCTTGAACTTAAGCGACTGTTTGGAATTCATAAGAACCTAAAATGTAATTTTTATAAAATAAAAGGACTCTAAACGTTAACAACATATGGAAACTCATGGGTTGTATGTAACGGTAAATATTCTATTTTAAACTATAGGGGCTGTTTTGTTTTTTGCCATAATGAAAAAACCTTTAGGGTATTTTATATAATTAAGTGATTTGATTAAACACTTTGGTTAGCGGGGTGATCGTCGTGATTAATAATACGGTTACTTATATATCTAAAGTCACGGAATGATAAAATGTGTATTTATTATTAATACTTATCACCTTGTAAACTTAAAAGTATATGTCGTATCCTTCCAAGAGCAAACGTGGAAAACGAATTAATAAACGTGTACCCACCACACAAGTGATAACAATATATATATAAACTCAGCAAATTTTTTATTGTGGTATTATGCTTTGGTCGTTAGCTAAAATTGTAGACTAAGAAACTGGCCGTTATTTACTTAGGTTTTTGACGTGTGATTCATTCTCCATACTTGGATATAATTTCATTTTTCAGAAGACTATTTATATGGTGAGTTCTAGCCCCATGTTTTACAATTATTTAATGATTTTACATCTTTGAGGTGTAGAACATGCTTGTTTACAAATTGTACGCAAGTCTACATTTTTTATACTATGATTACGTGTTTGCATAAGTAGCGATTAGCCATTGAGCCCTTTTATCATGTACTGTCATTTTACTAGGATTGTGAGTTGGCGAATGTTATAAATAGATCTATATTGGGATTGACATCCCCGTTGGCGGAGTGCGCTCCATGTGCCGGGTTACAGGTACAACAAACGTTTTTACATGTCGGATTTGGGATGTTGCGGGTTAGAACATCATTCACGGGCATTTATTGGACATTTATTTGCTTTGCATTCATGTCAATCTTCGTGTCATGAGGTTTAGGAATAATATAAGTACTTTTTTATATGTTTGCGTCTGTTGCTTAATGATACACACTTGGAATCTTGCGGTCCTTCATTGCTTTATATAATCCTTTAGAATTTTCACCAACTTTATGTTGATATTTTAAGGCATGTTTTTCTAAGTGTTCAATAGGCACGGAGGGTGATCTAGTTACATTGGGGGGTCTCTTATTTGGAAAGAGTCAGTACTAAAGATTTAGGCGTATTACATTTTGGGAACATTTGTTATAAACCAAAATCTTTACTTATATTGTCGAACAATTTAAAGCCATGAGCTTATGTAATGAACAAGTATTTTGTTAATCCAATGTATCTTTTTAAAATGACACGTTTAGTGGTCGTTCTCATATCTTGTGCTATTGATCTATGAAGTAACGCCCTCGGATATTCAACATTCCGCTGCTACCCAAATTTGGGGGTGTTACAGATTGGTATATCGAGCCAAGGTTATAGAGAAAACAGGTCAAAGTTTTGTTCTGACTATAACCATTTTCGAACACCTTATTTACAAACGGGGTTTGCACGGGACATACATACATTACTTGTTTGCATCTAATATATGTGCTTACATGACATACAATGTTTTAACATTAGTAGTCACTAAGTGCTTAGATAATTGATATACGCATATATTATAAAAGTATACTACGTATATTACTATAAGAGTCTTATAAGTAATACTTATATAAATTATATTTTGTTTTACAGCAGTCATGTCTTCGGCATCATCTGCGGTTACCTACACTTTCGTCTACACCGACTCTGAGCCAGACAGAGTCTTCTGGTGAGCCGATGAGGAAGTATCTGACGGTGGTTCTCCGCGAGTCATCATATTAGGATACGATGGACTCCCTATACAGCCGGTAGCCCCACCATCACCAGATTACATACCTGACTCCGAGGAGCCATAGACACCACTAGTACCACAGGATGAGGTAAGAGCGTGAGCCTTTGTTCTTACAAACCACACGATCCTGACTTCGTGCCAGAGCCTATATACCTTGAGTATATACCGTTTGATGGATGGGAGCATGTGTTCCAGTTGAGAGCAGCATTACTCAGTTGTTATTCGCTTATGTTGATTTCTCCCTGACTTATGTTACTGATTCGGATTCCAAGGAGGAACCAGAGGAGTATGAGGATGATGTAGAGAAAGTGGGGGTCTGTCGTTTATCCATAGACGGGGGAGAGGATGGAGATGATGATGACGGTGATTCATCCGGGGATGACGCCGATGATGAGGAGGAGGAGGAAGACAACCCAGCACCGGCGATCTCGCGTTGGTTTGTAACTACTGTTGAGCTGTTTCCCAACCTGAGGGAACAGTGCCTGTTATACCACACCCTCCCTAACTTTGACATTTTCTACCACTGGGGCTGGTATCATTGTCGGGGGCTTCAGGCTTCCCGTATCCCTTTCACCAGAGGCAGAGGTTGAGAGACTTCTAGCCATGCCTACTCCACCATCATCACCACCCTCTGCAGGGGAGCGCCTTGCTAGGTGCACGGCCCCATCTGTACATTTATCACCACCACCTGTGCCATCACCATTACTATCATTATCTGAGTGTCCAACCTAAACCCAGACACTCAGGATAGCCTCCACTCACGCCCTATTTGATGGCGGTTTATACCGTATTACCATGGACCTTCCACTTACCACCTCTTACCACATTTATTCATACCACCACATGTTGTCCGTAGAATGATCTTCCGAGTTCGAACAACCACCTCGTAGAGTTGTGTTTGTCACTCTAGGCTCCAGGTATAAGGTCGGGGAGTAGTTTCTTCTCGCTAGGACCTACGGAGGTCGGGGGATAGATTATGGGTTTGTCAGCACCGTAGATACTGAAGCAAGACGACAGGGGATTAGTGAGGTTGGGTATGGTATTATGGGTATATCTGGGTAGATCCGACAGTGGCAGTTCACTGTGATAGCTCCTCATGACCGTGGGAGAGGTCCATTATAGGGTTACAGAGCATGCTAAGGCTACTTTGTATGAATGATACACAGGATTGTATGCTTTACTGAGGATGATCAGTGGTAGGGATCGTATATCACTGCGTGTCGCTATGAATCATAAGGGTATGACTTAGTTATGGGGGATTGATGATCTCCAGAAGACAGTATGGATTGTGGAGGAGGAGGTTTATGCTTCCCGAGAGGCTTAGGCTCACTCGATAGGATTAAGTCAGGCAACCCTTCAGGAGCTTCAGACCCACCTTGATCATGTGTATGCACACGAGACCCATATCCAGGCACATCAGGCACAGCTACAGCTGCAGAGTACTCTCATTCAGACACAGCACCAGGTATATGAGACTCGTTTCTAGATGCAGCAGGCTGAGATGGCAGCGCTTCGAGAGACTGGCCGTAGGCGTCAAGCACAGATGACTGAGACTCTTCGAGTGATGAGAGACATGAGGCGAGAGATGAGTGACATGCACCCCGAGTTGTTAGCGCATCAAGAGCAGCAGAGGAGAGCTAGACAGCCAGGACCAGATGCTAGGATTCCAGATCACCAGGATGCTTTTGGGGATGCTGACAGTCACATATAGTGATTTATGTCTATTGATGTTTGCTAGGTCGTTGTACAGCATATTAGGTATTGGTTTTTCCCTGTTAGCATGAGCCTTAGATCTTTTTATATTGTATTTTGTGTGTACCATAAAAAACTATTTTCATGGAAAAATTTTCAAGTTCTGAATGAAATATATGTGTATGTTGTACTTATACTCTTTGTAGTTGTTGTCTCATCTGAAATTATGTTATCTCGTTGTATGATTATGACCTCACGTTTTGTCTCTTGTGATTTAGACAAATCATAGCACCTGCGACAAGACGAGGATCGAATACCACTCCTAACAACACCAACCCAAACAACATGACTCCAGAATCCGTTCAAGCTATGATTGATCAAGCTCTTCTGCGAAACTCCACCAATGGAGACGGAAGCCACAGTTCACACGAGGATAACCGAAGGAACGTGCAAACTGCGCGCCCTTGTTTCTACGCTGACTTTATGAAATGTCAACCTTTGAACTTCAAAGGAACTAAAGGCGTTGTCGGTTTAACTCGGTGGATTGAAAAGATGGAGTCAGTCTTCAAAACCAGTAGTTGTGCTATTGAAAATCAGGTTAAGTTTGCCACCTACACTCTGTTAGGTGCTGCCTTGACTTAGTGGAATGGTCAGATAAGAACCTTAGGTCCTGATGCATATTCGATGACTTGGGAAGTGCTCAAGAAGAAAATGACGAACAAGTATTGTCCGCAGGGTGAAATCAAGAAACTAGAAATCGAGTTGTGGAACCTAAAGGTCAAAGGGAACGATGTTCCAGTATACACTGAACGTTTCCAAGAGCTAACCCTGATATGTACCAAGTTTGTTGGTAATGAGACTGAGAAGGTTGACAAGTACATCAGCGAACTTCCTGATAACATTTATGGAAATGTCAAGTCAGACATTGGATGAGACTATTGAGTTGGCCAACGACTTGATGGATCAAAAACTGCGCACCTATGCGGAAAACTGTCTGACAACAATAAGGAGGCTGATGATTCTCCAGAAAAGGCTGATGATTCATCCAGAAACAACCATGGTCACCAACAACAACCCTTCAAGAGGCAGAATGTCGCCAAGGTCTACACTATGGGGACTGGTGAGAAGAATCCGTATAGGGGATCTTTGCCCAAGTGCACCAAGTGCCATTTTCATCATAATGGTCCGTGTACTTAGAAGTGCCACAAGTGCAACAAGGTAGGGCACTTTGCCCGCGACTGCAGGAGTTCTAGCAATACAAATGTTGCTAATACTTAGAATGGCAATGGGACAAATCCCAAAGGAAATGGTTGTTTTGAATGTGGTGCTCCAGGACATTTCAAGAGAGATTGTCCCAAGTTAAAGAATAAGGATGGGGGAAATGGGAGTGCACAAGGCTGGATATATGCAGTTGGGAATGCGGAGAAGAAAGGGAATGCATCGAGGGACCCAGACTCCAATGTCGTCACGGGTACGTTCCTCTTAAACAACCGCTATGCATCTATCTTATTTGACACTGGTGCCGATAGGAGCTTTATATCTTCTGCGTTTAGTTCACTGATTGACATCGCCCACACCCCATTAGAAAATAGTTATGATGTAGAATTAGCTGACGGGAAAATAGTCGGGGTAGACACTATTATGCGGGGTTGCACTTTAAACTTCTTAAACCATCCGTTCAACATAGATCTAATGCCCGTAGAACTGGGTAGTTTCGACGTTATTATCGGCATGGATTGGTTAAGAAGGTGTCACGCCGTGATCGTATGTGATGAGAAACTTGTTCAAATTCCCTATGGGAATGAAACCTTGATTTTTCATGGTAACAAAAGTAACGACGGGAGAGAATCTTGGTTGACCATTATCTCATGTTCAAAGGCTCAAGAGTACATGGCAAAAGGATGTCAGATCTTTTTGGCACAGATATCCGCCAAGAAAGAGGAGGACAAGTCGGAAGGAAAGCAACTTAAGGACGTACCAATCGTCCGAGATTTTCCTGAAGTGTTTCCCGAGGACTTGCCGGGTCTTCCTCCAGCTCGACCAGTGGAATTCCAGATCGACTTAATTCCAGGAGCCGCTCCCGTAGCTCGAGCACCATATCGATTGGCTCCGTCCGAAATGAAAGAATTGTCGGAACAACTGCAAGAGCTTTCCGACAAAGGATTCATAAGACCTAGTTCCTCACCCTGGGGAGCCCCGGTCTTGTTCGTCAAAAAGAAGGATGGGTCATTCAGGATGTGCATTGACTACCGTGAGTTAAATAAGCTAACAGTGAAGAATCGTTATCCACTCCCGAGGATCGATGATTTATTTGATCAACTCCAGGGATCCAGTATTTATTCGAAGATAGATTTGAGATCGGGTTATCACCAGCTTAGAGTACGAGAGCAAGACATTCCAAAGATGGCATTCCGAACTCGGTATGGTCATTACGAGTTCCAGGTTATGCCATTCGGGCTAACAAACGCACCTGCGGTATTCATGGACCTCATGAACCGAGTATGCAAGCCTTACTTGGATAAGTTCGTAATCGTCTTCATCGATGATATACTTATTTATTCAAAGGACAAGAAAGAGCACGAAGAACATCTTAAGGCAATTTTGGAATTGCTTAAGAAAGAGAAGTTGTATGCCAAGTTTTCAAAGTGTGAATTTTGGATTCCGAAGGTACAATTTCTCGGTCACGTCATTGATAGCAGAGGTATCCATGTGGATCCAGCCAAGATCGAATCTATCAAAGATTGGGCATCTCCTAAGACACCGACGGAGATCCGCCAATTTTTAGGTCTTGCTGGTTACTATCGAAGGTTCATCGAAGGATTTTCAAAGATTGCTAAATCAATGACGAAGCTTACTCAGAAAGGAATCAAATTTGATTGGGGTGAAAAGGAAGAAAACGCTTTTCAGTTAATAAAGCAGAAGTTGTGCAGTGCGCCAATTCTAGCCTTGCCTGAAGGAAGCGAAGATTTTGTGGTCTATTGTGATGCTTCACACAAAGGCTTAGGCGCTGTGTTGATGCAGAGAGAGAAGGTGATTGCCTATGCCTCTCGACAACTAAAAATTCATGAGAAGAACTACACCACTCATGATTTAGAACTTGGATCGGTAGTGTTTGCTCTGAAGATATGGAGACATTATCTATATGGAACCAAATGCACCGTGTTCACCGACCATAAAAGTCTACAACACATTCTTGACCAAAAGGAGCTTAACATGAGGCAGCGCCGTTGGCTAGAATTGCTGAGTGATTACGATTGTGACATTCGTTATCACCCGGGGAAGGCAAACGTAGTGGCCGATGCATTGAGCCGTAAGGAACGGATTGAGCCATTGCGGGTTCGAGCCTTAGTTATGACTATTGGCTTGGATCTTCCCAAACGAATACTAGAAGCTCAGATCGAGGCCCTGAAACCAGAGAATCTTGAGAATGAAGATGTAGGCGGTATGATCAGAAAGGATATACCCAAGGAAAAGTTGGAACCACGCGCCGATGGAACCTTATGTTTACACGGCAGGAGTTGGTTACCTTGCTATGGAGACTTAAGATCCGTGATTATGCACGAATCCCACAAGTCGAAATACTCTATCCATCCCGGTTCTGAAAAGATGTACCAAGACATGAAGAAGCTATATTGGTGGCCAAACATGAAGGCTGACATCGCCACCTATGTTAGCAAGTGCTTGACATGTGCGAGGGTCAAGGCCGAACACCAAAGGCCATCGGGACTGTTAGTACAACCAGCAATACCCGAGTGGAAGTGGGATAATATCACGATGGATTTTATCACCAAGCTTCCTAAGTCGTCACAAGGTTTTGACACCATCTGGGTGATTGTGGATCGACTTACAAAATCTGCTCACTTCTTGCCAATAAGGGAAAATGATCCGTTAGACAAGTTGGCAAGGTTGTACCTGAACAGGATAGTAGCAAGACACGGAATACCTGTTTCAATCATCTGTGATCGTGATGGGAGATTCACGTCAAATTTCTGGAAATCATTTCAGAAAGCTTTGGGTACAGATATAAGTATGAGCACTGCGTACCATCCAAAAACCAACGGCCAGAGTGAGAGGACTATTCAAATAATCGAGGACATGCTACGTGCTTGCGTGATTGATTTTGGCAAGGGCTGGGTTAAACATTTTCCATTAGCCTAATTTTCGCATAACAACAGTTATCACACTAGCATAAAGGCCGCACCCTATGAGGCACTTTATGGCCGAAAATGTCGATCACCTGTATGCTGGGCCGACGTTGGAGAAGCTCAACTGACTGGTCCAGAATTGATCAAAGAAATGACGGAAAAGATCGTCCTGATCAAGCAGAGAATTCAGCTGCTCAGGATGAAGACAAAAGAGCTTACGCTGTTTTTTAAGCGATGCCAATGGTTTTGAAGTTAGGATAGGGTTATGCTCAAGGTTCTCACCTTGGAAAGGGTTGTACGATACGGTAAGCGGGGTAAGTTGAACCGAGATATGTCAGACGTTTCAAGGTGCGATTAGCAAGATTAGGAAAGTTTGTCTACAGGCTAGAAATTCCTTAGGAGTGAGCAGAGTTCTACCCTACTTTCCATGTGTATAATCTAAGACATGTTACCGCACCGACGAACATTAGTCATGCCGTTAAAAGGAATTCACGTTGACGATAAGCTCCAGTTTATGGAAGAGCCCGTTGAAAGCATGGAACGGGAGATCAAACGATTGAATCGAAGCCGGATGCCATTGGTTAAGGTTCACTAGAACACTAGGAGAGGTCCTGAGTTCACCTGGGAACATGAAGATTCGTTCAAACAGAAATACCCACAGCTTTTCACAAACCAGGCTTCGTCATCCACTACAAGGTCTTAAGCTTTGACGACAAAGCTCTTTTAAACGGGTGGAGTCTTAACCATTTTCTCAATTTCAGGTCATTTTATGACTCCTATTATTCGTCACTATTTATTTTGGTCTGATACGCGTTTACTTTTAATTTAACTTTTAAGCTAAATCGCGTAGACTAGAAATAATCATACAATGTAAACGGTCATCAAATAAATTAAAGTTTACGTCATATATGTAAGAGTTATATAATTTATTAAAGAAGAATCATTTATTAATTTTTCGAGTTTTAATTTTTATTGGTGCATTAAAGGCATACGTTTCGCATATAAATACATTTAGACACACTCAAAAAATACCTCGAGAATTACTAGACTCAAACCAATATCTCCCTAATACTCTCGTGATCCTCTTATAACACAAAAATTTATATAAGTCTTGTTGGTAAACAAGCCACGAGGGTGATTATGGCGGTGTAATGATTAACCCACACAAAATTCATCCATATGTAATAAACATCTAGAAAGTCCCATTGATACTCATAAAGTACTTGTACATCCCATGTTTAATTAAACCTTGTACTAATTGTCTCTTCTAAGCTTATTACACAATGGTTATTAACCATTGAACCTTTTTTGGCCTCTTGGATGCCGCGGCTAAGATCAAATCACACACATAAGCCATAAGATTTCATGTATCTAGAAAATCTTGTACAATATTGTGTAATTAAGAATGGTATTTGAGTGGTTTAGCATAATACAATGTGAGGTTAACTAGAAACCTCAAAAACCACTACTTATAGCTTGTTTGTGGTTAAACAAGGACTAGAGAGAGCTAACTAAGTCATGAGCATTATTATAGAATACTACTCACATTGTCACTTAACACATTTCATAAACTCACAAATTCTCTCAAAGCTAAACCATACTCATTCCTTTCCTTTTTCATTTGGGTTATAAAATATCGAACCCATACGCTCCCACAGCGAGTCGAAATGGACTCGCAGCGGGCCGATTTACTTATGGGGGATAGGATGACTCTCCAGGAGACAATATGGATGGTGGAGGAGGAGGCCTATGCTTCTCGAGAGGCTTGGGCTCACTCGATAGGATTGAGTCAGGCGACTCATTAGGAGCTTCAGACCCATCGTGATCATGTGTATGCACACGAGACCCATCTCCAGGCACACCAGACACAGCTACAGCTACAGGGTACTCTCATTCAGACACAACATCAGGTACAGGAGACTCGCTTTCAGATGCAGCAGGCTGAGTTAGCGGCGCTTTGAGAGACTGACCGTAGACATCAGGCACAGATGGTAGAGACTCTCTGAGTCATTCGAGACATGAGGCGAGAGATGAGCGACATGCAGGCCGGGTTGTTATCACTGCGAGAGCAGCAAAGGAGAGCTAGACAGCCAGGACCAGAGGCTAGGATTCTAGATCACCAGGATGCTTCTGGAGATGCTGACAGTCACATCTAGTGATTTATGTTATTTTATCTTGCTAGGTCATTATACAGGCATGTTAAGTATTAGGGGTTTTCCCCGCTAACATAGCCTTAGATCTTTTGTATTGTATTATGTGTACTCTGACAACTATTTCATGTAAAATTTTCAAAGTTATGAATGAAATGGATGTGTTATGTTGTACTATATACCTCTCTTGTGTTGATATCTCATCTATACATTATTATATTCTGTCATATAACCTTATGTTTTGTCTTTTGTGATCTAGACAAATCATGGCACCTACGACCAGAAGAGGACCAAATACCCCTGTTAACAACGCCAACCCAAACAACATGACTCCAGAATCCATCCAAGCAATGATTGACCAAGCTCTTTTGCGAAACTCCACCAATGGAGATGGAAGACTCACTTCGCACGATGGTATAACCGAAGGAACGTGTCAAAATTGTCCATGACCATTGTTTTTACGCTGACTTCATGAAGTGTCAACCTTTGAACTTCAAGGGACTGAAGGCGTGGTCGGTTTAACTCGTGGATGAGAAGATGGATACAGTTTTCAATATCAGTGGTTGTGCTATTGAGAATCAAGTAAAGTTTACCACCTGCACTCTGTTAGGTGCTGCTTTGACTTGGTGGAATGGTCAGATAAGAACCTTAGGTCCTGAGGCATATGCAATGACTTGGGAAGTACTCAAGAAAAAGATGACGGACAAGTATTGTCCGCAAGGTGAAATCAAGAAATTAGAAATCGAGCTGTGGAACCTAAAGGTCAAGGGGAACGATGTTCCAGCATACACTGAACGTTTCCAAGAGCTAACCCTGATATGTACCAAGTTTGTTGCCAACGAAACCGAGAAGGTTGACAAGTACATCAGTAGACTTCCTGACAACATTTATGGGAACGTCAAGTCTGCCAGACCCAAGACGTTGGATGAGACTATTGAGTTGGCCAATGACTTGATGGATCAGAAACTCCGCACCTACGCAGAAAGGCAATTTGACAACAAAAGGAAGGCTGATGATTCATCCAGAAACAACCATGGTCACCAGCAACAACCCTTCAAAAGGCAGAATGTCACCAAGGTCTATAATATGAGGACAGGCGAAAGAAAGCCTTATGGGGGATCTTTGCCCAAATGCACCAAGTGCCATCTTCACCACAATGGCCCGTGCACCCAGAAATGCCACAAGTGCAACAAAGTAGGGCATTTGTATCGATTGCAGGAGGACACTGCAAATAGTATAAATGTGGCTATGAAACAGAAAGGCAATGGCGAGCTAGCTCCAAAGGGAAATGGTTGTATTGTGTGTTGAACACCAGGGCATTTCAAGAGACGATTGTCCTAAGTGAAGAATAAGGATGAGGAAAATGGGATGCACAAAGGTGGGTTTATGCAGTTGGGATGCCGAAAAGAGGAAATGCATCGGGAAACCCTGATGCCAATGTCGTCACGGGTACGTTCCTCTTAAATAACCACTATGCATCTATCTTATTCGACACTGGTGCTGATAGAAGCTTTATATCCACTGCATTTAGTTCCTTGATTAACATTGCCCCAACTCGCACAATTAGAAAATCGCTATGATGTCGAATTAGTGATGGGAAATTAGTCGGGATAGACAATTTATACGAGGTTGCACTTATATTTCTTTAGGGGCCATCCGATATCAACATAGATTAATGCCGTCTCGAGAGAGATAGTTTTGAATGATCATAATATCGGTATGGATTGGTTAAGGAGATGTCACGCCGTGATCGTGTGTGATGAGAAACTTGTTCAAATTCCCTATGGGAATGAAACTTTGACTTTTTGTGGCAACAAAAGTAGCAATGGAAGAGAATCTCGATTGACAGTTATCTCGTGTTCAAAAGCTCAAGAATACATGGCCAAAGGATGCCAGGTCTTTTTGGCATAGATATCCGCCAAGAAAGAGGATGACAAGTCAGAAGGAAAACAAGTAAAGGACGTACCCATCGTCCAAGATTTTCCTGAAGTATTTCCCGAGGACTTTCCAGGTCTTCCTTCGGCCCAGCCTCTTCTCTTTTTACCTCTGGACCGTGGAATTCCAAAGCGGACTTAATTTCAGGAGCCGCACTCCGTAGGCTAGCACCGTATCGATTTGCTCAATCGAAAATGATGGAAATTATCGAAAAACAATTACAAGTGCTTTACGACAACAGGATTCATTAGGCTAGTTCATCACCTTGGGGGAGAGCCAGTCTTATTCGCGCAAAAAGAAGGATGGGTCGTTCAGATGTGCAAGCGGGGGGGGACTTATTCGTTGAGTTAAATAATCTGACAGTAAAGAAATGTTACTCCACTCCCGAGGATCGACAAGATTTGTTTGATACTGCAATGTAAGGATCCAGTATTTATTCGAAGATAGATCTGAGATCAGGATATCACCAGCTTAGAGTACGAGAGCAAGATATTCTAAAGACGACATTCCAAACTCGGTATGGCCATTACGAGTTCCAGGTTATGCCATTCGGACTGACAAACGCTCCTGCAGTATTCATGGACCTCATGAACCGAGTATGCAAGCCTTACTTGAATAAGTTCGTAATTGTCTTCATCGATGACATACTTATTTATTCAAAGGACGAGAAAGAGCATGAAGAACATCTCAATGCCATTTTAGAATTGCTTAAGAAAGAGAAGTTATATGCCAAATTTTCAAAATGTGAATTTTGGATTCCGAAAGTACAATTTCCCAGACATGTCATTGATAGCAGAGGCATACATGTGGATCCAGCCAAGATAGAATCTATCAAAGATTGGGTATCTCCTAAGACACCAACGGAGATCCGCCAATTTTTAGGTCTTGCGGGTTACTATCGAAGCTTCATCGAAGGATTTTCGAAGATTGCTAAATCAATGACGAAACTTACTCAGAAAGGAATCAAGTTTGACTGGGGAGAAAAGGAAGAAAATGCTTTTCAGTTAATAAAGCAGAAGTTGTGCAGTGCGCCAATTCTAGCTTTACCTGAAGGAAGCGAAGACTTTGTGTTCTACTGTGATGCGTCACACAAGGGTTTAGGTGTTGTATTGATGCAGAGAGAGAAGGTGATTGCTTATGCTTCTCGACAACTAAAAGTTCACGAGAAGAACTACACCACTCATGATTTAGAACTTGGATCGGTGGTATTTGCTCTAAAAATATAGAGACACTATCTTTATGGAACCAGATGCACCGTGTATTGATGCAGAGAGAGAAGGTGATTGCTTATGCTTCTCGACAACTAAAAGTTCACGAGAAGAACTACACCACTCATGATTTAGAACTTGGATCGGGGTATTTGCTCTAAAATATAGAGACACTATCTTTATGGAACCAGATGCACCGTATTCACCGACAATAAAAGTCTACAACATATTCTCGATCAAAAGGAGCTTAACATGAGGCAACGCCATTGGCTTGAATTGCTAAGCGACTACGATTATGACATTCATTATCACCCGGGGAAGGCAAGCGTAGTGGCTGATGCATTAAGCCGTAAGGAATGAACTGAGCCATTGCTGATTCGAGCCTTGGTTATGACTATTGGATTGAATCTTCCTAAACGAATTTTAGAAGCTCAGATCGAAGCCTTGAAAACAGAAAATCTTGTAAATGAAGACGTAGGCGGTATAATCAGAAGGGATATACCCAAGGAAAGATTGGAACTACGTGCCGATGGAATACTATGTTTACACGATAGGAGTTGGTTACCTTGATATGGAGACTTAAGATCCGTGATTATGCACGAATCTCACAAGTCAAAATACTCTATCCATCTCGGTTCGGAAAAGATGTATCAAGACATGAAAAAGCTATATTGGTGGCCTAATATGAAGGCAGACATCGCCACCTATGTTAGCAAGTGCTTGACATGTGCAAGGGTTAAGGCCGAACATCAAAGGCCATCGGGGTTGCTAGTATAACCTGAGATACCTGAGTGGAAGTGGGATAATATCACGATGGATTTTATCACCAAGCTTCCTAAGTCGTCACAAGGTTTTGACACCATCTGGGTAATTGTGGATCGCCTTACAAAATCTGCTCTCTTCTTGCCAATAAGGGAGAATGATCCATTGGACAAGTTGGCAAGGTTATACCTGAACAGGATAGTGGCAAGACACGGAATACCTGTTTCAATCATCTGTGATCGTGATGGGAGGTTCACATCAAACTTCTGGAGATCATTTCAAAAATCTTTGGGTACAGATCTGAGTATGAGCACCGCGTATCATCTGGAAACAGACGGCCAGAGCGAGAGGACTATTCAAACTCTCGAGGACATGCTACGTGCTTGCGTGATCGATTTTGGAAAGGGCTGGGTTAAGCATTTTCCATTAGCCGAATTTTCGTATAACAACAATTATCACGCTAGCATAAAGGCCGCACCTTATGAGGCACTTTATGGCCGAAAATGTCGATCACCTGTGTGCTGGGCCGAAGTTGGAGAAGCTCAACTGACCGGTCCAGAAATGATCCAAGAAACAACGGAAAAGATTGTCTTGATCAAGCAGAGAACTCAAGCTGCTC